>PVJO010021630.1:0-29648 GCA_004026905.1 Hystrix cristata | reverse complement strand
TGACTGAAAGAGGACTCGTGGGGGGATGTCCTTTTGCACAGTGACACACACACCTAGCTTTGTGTGTAGCATCTGTTTCTTCTGAGGGTCTCACCATGCCGTCTGCCCCAGGACAGGCTCAGCACTGTGAATGGAAGCTCAGAGCATCCCTGACGGGGCCTATGCAGCCCCTAGAGAGGCGGCTTCTCCAGCTGTGCGGCCCTCGGACATCTGGTGCGGTGGGGCGTGGATGGCAAGCTGGGAGCCCTGCACCTGTGCCTTTTCCTCCCGGCCACTAGGATTTCCACTGCAGAAGTAGCTCCTGCATCCTTCCATACGGTCAGCATTGTCTGGCCGAGGAGGAATCCAGGAGATCTGCCCTCCAGCAGACAGTTCATCTTCACCCTGCTGCATGCACATGTTCTGGGGACACAGGTACGCCGGCCAGAGTGTCTGCACACCAGCCACACCCTCCAGCACATGTGTCTAGCACACGTCTGTGTCCCACAGGCTTCCATATCGTCTATGTGCAGAAGCCAGCGCGGAATCTGTCCAGGCCCGATCGGCCCTCCAGGCCCCACAGTGAGCACTACAGAGCGCCACCCCGACTTGTTGGTGCAGGAGCCAATACTCAGACTTCGGTCTCTGCGTTGCAAATGAAGAGAGTAATTCTCGAATCTTGCGTTCGCGTAATTACAACTGAAGAACAGAATTTGCCTATCAATTTGAGTCCCATGAAAATGCATAGAAAGCTCCTGAAATATGACTCATTATTACACAGATAAATCATCCAGCTCTCTTGCTTCGTGGTTGCTGCGGAAGTTCATGCTGTAAAAAGCAGGTACAGGCAGTGACTATTTACTTCTGGGGTCAAACCTCAGTTTCTTGCAAGATCCAAAGGCTCCATTGACTGGAATTTGTCCATATCACCAGATTTGCCTTTTCTGCTTCTGTCCTCTACCCCGGCCATGGCCCACAACCGGAAGTTCTTTCAACATGCCATTTTAGCTCCTGTCTCTCTGCTGTTGCCCAGGCGGCCTGGAGCACAGCACCCTTTTCCACAGTCTCCGCTTGGCGAGTCCAGATGCACCCTTCCCAACTCAGTTGAACTGTCATCTGCTGTGTATGTCCTTTTGCTCTATCTAAATCCTACCCATGGCCAGAGCAGCTCTACCCTGGGGGGTCCTGCGCCTCTCTCTTGGAGTCACCTCCCTTCTAGCGTCTGCCACATGCCTGTTGACGCACCTCCGCCCAGAAAAGCCTTCTTAGTTCTATGGCCCTGGCACAGAATGCAGCAGACACACATGCATGTGCCACGAACATGGTCCACGGCCTCCTCAGTCCAGCACCATTAAGGGCTGCCACCATGACGCTGAAGAAACTGGCATTAACCACCAACCAACTGCTAATCCCCTAGACCTCTGTGAAAATAAGGAAGGTTATTTTGAATGCTGGCAATTGCGGTGTACAAGGGATGAGTGAAAGATACAGTGAGTGTTCACATTAAAAAATTAGAGTAAAACACATGTTGCCAATAACAATGGTCTACGCGTGTTCAAAGGGGGGGCATTTTGAGTATTTTGAGGAGGATTAATGACAATGTGTCTTCTACCGTAATATATTTTTTAACGTAAACATTCCCTGTAGTTTTTGATCACATCTTATTAAGCAACTGTTGTGCGTCGATTCTGTCAAATAAAAACATTACGGTGTGTCCTCACCCACTTTATTCACTGGGTCTGGCACCATGCATCTGCCGGCTCTTCCCCAAAGTCAAAATGACTGCAGAAGGTAAATGTTCTGAACTGATTCGGCATACTAGGGCAGCCAAGATGGGCAACTAAAGACACTCATGAAAGAGGACTTCCAGAACTGGTTCGGAAAGCAGCAAGCATAATGGGATAAGTGTGTTCAAACTGAGGGGGAATACTTGGAGGAGACTCGTGGTAATATGCCTTTTGCTGTCAAACTTTTTAAGAAAATTGAAACATTCAGTGCATTTTTTGATCACATGTCATAAGTTGATCCGTCTTCTTCTATTCACATGGGAGCAAGGATGGCCTTATGAAAACAGTACTCTGGTCATTCCCATGTGTGTCTCCTGACAGGTCTCTGTGTCCTCTCGCCACCTCTACAGGGAATCCCACATGAAATGAAAGAAGAAAACCACCTGTTGGGGAGGAGAATAGCCCCGTCGGTCAGCTCTGCTTCAGCGAATGCTTTTCCCTCTCACCAGCAACAGGGTCGCAGAAGGAGCCTCTTCCAGCCTGCGGGACTAACATCAGTCTCTGGCTTGCGGCCCCGGGGCTGAGGCTCTGCATGGATGTCTACCTCCTGTTGTCTCAGAGGCTCTGAAAAACCAAGGCCAGCGCCAGGGCTTCCCCCTGCCACACATGCTCTAACACTAGGCAAAGTGGAGGGAGGCTGCCCCAGAAGGTCTGCTGAGTCTTCTTTGCCAGCAGGTGAAGAGCAGGCCTGCCTTTGCGGTGAGTTTTCTGGTGTTTTTGAATTGAGCAGTTCCTTCCATGAAGAAGCAGTGGAAATACACTGATGTCAAAGGAAGAAAAATTAGAATAAACAGAGAGATCATCTCCTTTTCATGAAGGAATTCCCTAAATTGGGCAGAAGGGACCATGTCCTTCGCCTAGAATCTGGATCAGCAAGGTGGGGAAGTGCTGGCTGTAGCAATTCCAGTGCGACATCCACGGGTGGCAGATGGGGACAGAGAGGAGAGACATCCAAATTCAAGTTCTGACATTCGTAGCTGCAGGACCTTGGGGAATGAGCCTCAGTTCCTTCACCAATAATCAATAAAATGGGAGAAATAATCATGGCGTTATAGGAATTGAATATATGTGCACACACACACAAGCTACACTCACAATACATCACCGGTGACTTCCAGCTTGAGTGTCTTCAAAGAGAGTCAGAAATAGTTGCTCCGTCTAGAGTTGTGTGGCCCCTCCTCCCGCCGTCATCTTTTGTACTTGTCTCGACCATGTCTAATTGAACAGCATTTTCTCAAAGCAATTTACTCCCCTTAAGTCTTCATTTGAGTTTCATTAAATAACTATCCATTCACCTTAGTTTCATTAAAAAACTGTAGAGCTGGCCTCAGCTGGGCTGGGAATGAGTGTGAGTGATTCTCAGCAAGCAAACAGGAGCTGTTGGAGCAGAAGTGCCCGCTGACTGCTCGTCAGGAGGATTCAGAGGCCTTGGACCTCCACTGGTGTCCCCTTGTCCTTGGCATCAGGGTCACAAGGGCTGGCTGCCAACTGCCACGGCCTGCCTTGTGGCGTCTGAAGGCCGGAGCTCACCTTACACCTGTACAGCAGGCCGGAAGAGTCGCAGGCTCCTGGGAAGCTCCTGCACCAACCACAGACAGGAATCGGTGTCTAAATCCCCTCGGGCCTCTGCCCTGGGGCCGGGTAACATTGTGACACGCTCTGTACTGGATCCCCGTTTCCCTGGCAGGATTAAGCTCCATTTCCCCACAGGTGTAACCGGCCTGGAAACGCCCCATTTAGCAGCCACCTCCCCTTCCCTATCTCTCCTCCCCAAAGCCCTGCTGATGTTCTGGAATCTCACCTAACCCACGTGCTCTGGAATCCTGACTCAGGGTTTGCTTTGGGGGAGGCTGACACAAACCAAGTGAGCTCAGATGTAAGTTCCACCCTGGGAATGGAGGATACAGGACAATGTGGCGCTTTAGTTACATAGAAGTTACGGCAGTCATCATAGATAGCTCAGTGATCCTATCTGCGGACGGCTGAACAGTGGTCCCCCCAGCTCGTCTCACCCTGATCCCCAGAACCCAAGAATATGGAACCCTGTATGGTAAAAGGGGCCTGCAGATCAGGCCGAGGATCTGGAGAGGGGCGGTTATCCTGGACTGTCACCAGGAGGGACTTAGAAAGAGCCATGCAGGAGAGGTGGCCAGATGACCACAGAAGCAGTCAGAGACAAAAGATGCAGTGCAGCTTTGGCCTTAGAGATGGGGGACGGGGACACAAGCCAAGACATCCAGGCGGCCTCTAGAAGGCAGAGAAAGTGAAGAGACGGCTCTGCCCCCAAATGCCCGGAAGAGCCGGCTCTTCCGTCACCTTCATTTCAGCATGACCACTGCAGAGGTCACTGTAGATTTCAAGCCTCCACAAATGTAGCAGGATGAATGTGTGTGGTTTCAAGCGCCAGTGTGTGTGTGGTCGTTTACTACAGTAGCCACAGGAACTGCTGTAGTATGCTCTGGATGTCCCCTAAGGCCCGTGCTAAGGGCGTGGTCTCAGCCTGTGGCACTAGGGGGCAGGTGGATCCACTGCAAGGTGGAGCCTAGTGGGTGGAAGTGAGGTCACAGGGAGCATGGCCTGGAGGGAAAAATGTGACTCCGCCCCCCTCCTCTCTTTCCCTTTGCCGCTTGTCTGTTGTAGGGAAACAGGTTCCGCCACGATGTCCTGCCTCGCCACAAGCTCAAAAGTAATGGGGCCAAGTGACATGGTCTGAAACCACAAGCCCAAATAAACCTTTCCTCCCAGCGACACAACACAACCCGATACATCCTTGCATCAGTTCAGAGAGGACATAATTTGTCCCTACTTTGCAGGTGGGAAAATGGGCATTCAGGGTGGAACATCTCGCCCAGAGGAGAGTCGATGAAAGCCCGGGATGGGGTCAAACCTAATCCGTCCAACCCCGGAGACCCCCAAGTCTTCATCAAGGACCCCTAGTGCTGATTCCGAGAGGCAAACCTGCAAAGCCGCCACCCTGAGGTTGGTTCTCCCGAGGCCTCCAAGGTCCATTTAAAGGCTCAGCACCAAAGCAGACACACGAAGCCGTGCAAAGATGGTAAGAGAGGCTCCTGGGAGCTTGGCACCAGCTAACGCCCACCTTGGTGCATAAACAGCGAACCTGCTTAGATGAGGCGCAGGCCAGGCTCGCTAATTCTAACCCAGAATGAAGCTGGATGGACGAAGCTCTGGAGTACAACTCTCACTGTTTCAGAAGAAAGACCCCAGAGGGTAAGAAAAATGGACTTGCTGCCTGGATGTTATTTAGCAGTCAAAAGGTACTTTACTGAACTCCTGCTATGTGCTAGGATGTGCGAGATTCTAGGGAACCCAAACTAAGTGATAATGCTGAGGGTACAGGGCACCTGCTGGGTACAGAGGATGTGGGTCATCTTTCCAGGCTTGGGAGGCTTTCCTGAGGTCCTCTGCTGGACCAGACGGTGCGCTAGGAGCCACTGTCTGCCATAAGGAGCTGATGGTCTAGTGAAGTTAATAAGCTAGTGAACAAGTAGTGTTTATTCATCTCGCATTTATTCCACAAATGTTTGCTGAGTGTATGCTGTATGTCAACACCATCATCAGGCGCGACAGTTGAGAAAATGCAGGCACCAGCAGAGGCAGAAAGGGGAGAGCAGTCAGGACTCCTCGGAACATCCAAGAAAGCCTCATGGCCTCCAGGGCTGAGGGCTAAAGGCAGAGTGGCGCCCCCAGGTGGAGACTGGGTGGAAAATCTTTGCACTGCATCTTCGCTTTCATAGCTCATTCACATAACCTGTGCCTCTGACCTACCCATCTTCTGCGAGACAGGCTACGACAGTCAAATCTGAACAACCAAGTTTTAATTACTGCCCTTATTGTTTCCTTGCACTTCTGGACCAACTCGGCACCCAGGCAATTAACTCTGCCTGTTTTTCTTAGGTTCGTCCCTACCTCTGAGATGCTGGGAAGGTGTTAGGGTATGAGTCTAAATGGTTTTCAGTTCACATTTCCCATCCCATCTTGCATTCCACAGGCGCTGCCTCTCATATCTGATAGGAAACTCGCAGTGTGTCAGATATGACAAACAGGGCTTTAAAAGAGCCGAGGGAAATATAAACAAAAAGATCTGCCGCTCAGACTCTGGTATGAGCAGTTCTAGAGAGAGGAATGGAGACAGGATTTTAACAGACTTACCAGGAAACCAGTTCAAGTGAGAGTAGGGGCTGAGGCACTGCCGATAGTCCTCACACGATGTACCTTTTATAATTAAAAAAAATGGTGAAATCTGCCTGCAATCTATTTCGTGTCGATTTGTCTTCATTTTCAGATCTCCTGAGTCTAGAATATCACAGCATGAACACAGCCACAACGTGTTCTGGGTGAGTGAGGGAAGACTCTGTAGAGTTTCAGGAGTGAGTAATTGTATGCTTTTTTGTTGTTGTTGTTGTTTAACTGTTTTTTCAAAAATGTGTATCTTAGTTACTTTTCTCACTGCTGAGATAAAATACCCGACACCCAAAGTTAAAGGAGGAAAAGTTTATTGTGGCTCAGTTTGTAGAGGTTTCAGTCCATCAGTCCGTGGTGGGCTGCCTCCAAGGCAGGGCGGCATGGCAGATGAGAAACAGCTCATGGCATGGCAGGGCAGGCAGCAAGCAGCAAGCAGCAAGGCTCCCTTTCCTTTTTATTCCACCCAGGCTACAAGCCTATTGGTTGGTGTCACCCATACCCAGGATGACATCATCACCCACACTCAGAACTATGCTAATTCCAATCAGTGGACTAATTTTGTACCACACACCCTTAGTCCAGTATCACACACCCTAGATCCGGCCAGCTCCCAAAAGCCCCGCCTATGTGCGCCTGAGGTCTCGAGGGACACCTACATATGAGCCATAAGAATATGAAATATTTCTCCATTCCCAAAAAGTAACAGCAAACCGTGATCTATACATACAGCAGATATATTCAGCCTAAAAAGAAAGGGAATTCTGATACCTGGACGAACCTGGTAGCTATCAGGCTAAGTACAGTAAGACAGCCACAGAAGAACAAATGCTGTATGGTTCATGGTTCCACTTATATGAGGAACCAAGAGTGGTCAGACTCTTAAAGGCAGAGGGTAGAATAGGGGTGAGTGATGAAGGGGCCAGAGTTTCAGTCTGGGAAGATGGGCAGAGTCCTGGCACTGGGCAGTCGACGCTGCACAACAGTGTGAACGCAGCCTAACGCTAGTGACTCTACACTTGACGATGGTTAAGATGGCACATTTTATGTTGTGCAGCTTTTTCCATAATTAAAAAAAGTAAAACAACATGAAATGACACTTTCACGCTGAAATAGGGTCACAGATATATGAGCTGGAAAGAACGACAGTCCAGGGCTTCCAAAGGAACCGCGCTGGGCTGGCTGCCATGGGTCACCTAGATATTTACCAAGAGAAATGATAATGTGCACCCACAAAGAGATGCGTACCCCAAGAGATGTGTACACAAATGTCCACAACAGCGTTACTCAGCAGAACTCCTAACCAGAAGTAATCCAAACGCCCATCACCTGAAGAACGAATAAACAAAGTGTGTTGAGTCCACGCGGTTTAATACTCCTTGGCTATAAAATGAAAGAACTGCAGAAAAACACAGCTTGGATGAATCTCAGAAATACTTTGCAGAGTGAAAGCATCCGGGTATAAAAGCACACGCACGGTAGGGTCCGTCTGATAGAGCAGAGACTGCGGGGTCAGAGACAGTGTGGGGACTGAGTCGGGGGGACACAATGGAATCTCAAGGGTGACAGAGATATTCTGTGTCCACCTGTGTACTTCAGATCTCTGCATTTCACCTCACGTGAATTTAACACAATTCTAAAAATATATAAACAAAAAAATGTCACTTAGGGAGTTTACTAAAAATACTGTCCACAGAGATCCTGGCCAGAGGCCTGGAGTGAGGGCCGGGCGCCTGCAGGCTTCCCACGCGGTGCAGGCAGATACATGGGCAGCCGGTGCCAGCTGGCCTTGCTCTCTGCATGTTGGTCCCCAGGCAGGGACCACTTTCCCACCCTCCCTGCATCCTTCACCCTTCGCCTCATGTACCATCTCCTTGCCCTCCGCTCCCAAGTCAGTTTTCAGATGTGCCCAAGAGACTGGACCAAGTGCTTTCTCAGACGCAGGCCAGAAACAGGTCCCAAGGAGTGCAGGGTTCAAATCCGGACTCCTACTCGACTGACCGAGTGACTTGGGCTAAGTCCCTCACCTCTCCATGCCTCAGTTTCCTTGTCTGGACATCAGGGATGCTAGTGCTCTTAGTACCTGCCTGGTAGGGCAGATATGGGGATTTTACAAGTCAATATGAATATATAAGGTACTATATTAACCATGTAGGTTTCTTTTGTTGTTTTCTTTTTCTATGGTTTAGGTTGCATTGACATCTTGGGCACTTTTCAGACTCCAGGAACGAGAGCCTCCTCCAAGAGTTAACTTAGTTCTAGAGATTCCAAACACTTTGCCTGGGCCCACACCTTGGATATGCAAAGCAACCAAGCCGGGCCCAGACACCACCCACCTTCTTTACCAAACTGTCAGTATTCCCCCTTACCCTACACCATTCCACAGCCAAGACGTGGGCAAGCTGGGCCTCCTCCGAAGCCCAGATCCTGCCCGACAATTCAATCTCTCCAGTCCTAAGCTCGTTCTATATATGTTCCCTGCCCGGCCGCTTCCTTCCCATCAAAATCGCAGCAAAGGCTCCAGCCCACCTGCCCTCCTTCTGGCTCTGGGCCAACCTCGGTGTTTTCCCCCTTCCCTTGAGATGGCTAAATAACTATTTTTCCATGGATATTGGCTCCAGATTTGCTCTTACCTGAATAAAATCAAAATTCCACAGACATTTTAACAACAGCATGAGAAGAGCATGTGGCACATAGTAGATTTGCAAAGCCCAAGTCTACCCGACAGTAGACTTCTTTCCTATTGTCTGCAGGAGGTCATCTGACTGCTTGCCCCAGAGGGCAAAGCTGACGCCCATGTTTTGCTCTTAAGATCCTCTGGGGACCTCGCTGGGGGCCAGGTAAAGGGGAGGCTTGCCGAAGTTCTGATGGATGAGTGGGGACCTCCCAGTGTGGCAGTTAATCTCCTTCCTTTATAGATAATAAAACCTACAACAGAGAGGGAACGTGACCAGCCGCGGCGTCACACAGCGCGTGTGAGTTACAGCTAAGGTGTCAAGGCTCCTTTGCCCCCATCACGCAGTCACCGCCACGTCTGGCGTGAGACTTCATGGACTGTGGAGAGCAGCCCAGGTCCCCCAAAGAGTCTGTTTCTGCACGCACCACCATCTATGCCCTTGCTGTGAGAGGTGTGTGGACGCCAGGGCTCTGGGACTCTCCCTGCCTGGCTCCTTTTCTTTGCTGACTGCACTGACCTTCGGTTTGCAGTCATTAGAATCCTCTGTCACCACTCTGCAGCTTTTTGATAGACTGCATGGACCATGAGACCACTCTGGACTTGGTTGCCCTATCCTTGTCTCTTCCCAGACAGAAGCTGGCTCCAGGGACCCCCTTGACAAGTCCAGGGGCTGGCAAGTGTCCTCTCTGATGCAAGTGCAAAGCCGTTTCTAACCCTTCCTGCAGGGATGATGCGGCGGTTCCCTAAATCTGGGGTCAGCACCTGTCATCACCAAGGCCTGAGCATGGGCCTCTGGGGTGTCTTCGAGTCTGTGGGCAGCTCTCTGAAGTCTCGCACTCCGCTCTTAGCCCACAGGCCAAAGAGATGAAGAGGAGTCTCGTGGGAGAGTCATCCCCGAATCTGCAGCTTGGAGTGTCCGCCCAGACTGACTGGGCCCATCCTTCTGCCTCTCTCTCGGGAGCCTTGAGGATTGCCAGGTGCAGACTAAGACCAAGTCTCCCCAAAATAAGTCATTTCATTATTCAGAAGCCCTTGAACTGAGACAGCAGCAAGGGGAGAAGGAAAGATTAGGCTTTGGGTCAGACAGACCTGAGCCTGGGTCCCAGTCTGGTCTGGCCAGCCTGTGACCTGTGACCTATGACCTGTGACCTTGACCATGTAAATTGGTCCTCAGCCTTCTTTACAAAATAAAGATGCTAAGATCTATGTATGATACAAAGTAAGGCACACAGAGCTCTTGCCACAGCCTGGGTACACAGCAGGCCCTAAATAAGTGCTAAACTATGAAGATATTGCTGTTGACACTGCTAACACTCCACCTATCTGCCTCCACACAGCCAACCCAACCTCTTAACATACATTCTCTGTATGTGTTTATTTTGTTATGGAGATGCAATTCTCTATCATAAAATTCTCCCTCTCAAAGTATACAATTTGGTGGCTTTTAGTATATTCACAAAATTGCACAATCACCACCACTATAGAATTCCAGAACATTTTATCAGCCCTAAAAGAAACGCAGCACCAATTAACAGGCTCCCCCATCCCTCCCTCCATCCAGTCCCTGGCAACCACTAATCTGCTCTCTGGCTCTATGGGTTTGCCTATTCTGGGTATTTTGTATGAATGGACTCACAATCTGTGGCCTTTCGTGTCTGGCTTCTTGCACTTAGCCTAATGTTTTCAAGGGTCACCCCTGGTGGGAGTACACACCAGTGCTTCATTCCTCTTTATGGTCAAATACTATTTTATCATATAGCTGTATCACATTTTGTTTATCCGTTTGTCAACTGAGGGGCTTCGGGGTTCTCTCACTTTTTAGTTCCAGTCCATTGTTTTATTAAAGTCTCATGACCTGAGGTGGAGAGAGTAGGCATAATCTTTTCCATCATGCATCCAGGAACTGAGGTCCAGGGAGGGAAGGGCCCTCGCTAAGTGACCTTAGCTGGCTGGTCACATCTAGGAGTCAAGGCCGACCCTCCTAACCTCAAGCTCAGTCAGCGTCTCAGGGCGAGAGGAGAAGGGCCCTCGGCATTTGCAAGAAGAGACACACGGGACAGTACGGACCCTCTCAGCTTGGCCTGGGGCACAGCAACGAGCACCATTAAAACTCAAGTTGCTCTGTAAGGCCAGCAGGGGAGTCACAGCTGACTCCAAGCGGATGGGTGCCAGCATCCAAGGAGGGAGCCCCTCCTTCCTACTGCCCAGCAGGTCCAGCGACACTCAGATCGCACCATGGGACTTCTGAGTGGGGACTCTCAGGCCCTGGGTCCCTCCTTCTTTCCCAAGGCGACAAAGCCCCCTTCACCTCCAATACACTCTTTGCCCAACCATCCACGCTGCCCAGAGCAAAGCCAGCAGGAAAGCGTCTGCTACTCAGAGCAAAGGAAGGCGGAAATAATGCACACGGTGAGAAGCATTTCTTCTGTCAAAGACAGGCTGATGTCTCTCTGGGATAACCTCACCCTTTCCCCTGAATCCCCCCTTCTCATCCCTGAGCAAACATTTACTGAGTGCTGACTTTTACTCAGCCCCCAGTCACCAGAACATTTGCTGCGTACCTGCTGTGCGTCAGACCTGGCAGTCCCAGAGGAAGATCAAGAGGACAAGGACGGCCCAACTTTGAGAGGCAAGCTCTACAGATGGCCTGCAAGCCAAGAAGAACACAGGACATAACGAAGGAAGGAGACCAGAGGGGTGTGCTGCCCTGCTTGACAAGGTGCCACACTTGACGAGTGTCCCCTAGGCACTGAGGGACACAGATAAGACAGACCCAGGAGTATCTTCAGGTGGAAGGAAGAAAACCCAAGGCAGGAGGAGAGATTTGCAAATAGAGCACCCTCAAAGCCCTAGTGCCCCACCCATGACCTCTCCAGCCACCTCCTGCCAGACGTCCGGGTGCTGCTGAGCATGTGCAACCCACTCCAAGGTAGAGACCTCTAGGGCTCCTCCCAGGTGCCCCTCCAGTGTCCGCCCAGTTGTGACCCATCTTGCTGAGCACCTGGTACAAGGCAGCCCAGACTGGGGACAGCTTGTGGCCTTTGCTCCAGCAGCCACAGCATCCCTGGCAGGAGAAACAAACCTGCTACCCCCAAAATGTGGAGTCCAGTCATCTGTGCAAGCAACTAATGATATGAGGCTGGCCTCGATGCCAACACAGGGCACCTGGGCATGAAGGCATGTGGAAGTGTGGAGAATAAGGTCACACCGAACATACCTGGAGATACGGTGTTTAACTGAATGCTTTTGCTTTTAAACAAAACCTCCACCCATCTCCAGCTATGAAACCCACTTACGCTGCCATGAAGACACCGATAGCAGCATCCCAAAGTGGGCAGAGCACCAGTGACCAAGATGTTGATCTTCGCTGAAGTGTCCAGCTCATCCCAGTGAGCAGCCAGGCCCAGCATGTGTGAATCAAACCTCCCGGGTGAGCAGAGGGACCAGGGAGCCGCTCAGCACCAGCCTGGTGTGCAGCAGGCGCCCCTTCTGCTGGCGTGCAGGAGCTCTGCTTCCAGGGCCGAGTCCCCTGAGTTTATCAACTGCAGTCCTTGCGGTGGTCACAGCTGCACTGAAGATGTGCAGAGAATTCAGTTCACGGCTTCACAGGAAAGACCCCCATGGCGTAGAACACAGGTCACTTTGCCTTCTGTTCACCCTCAGCACCTCCTGAGGTCCGGGTTAGGGATTAAGGGCTGCAGATGTGGATCTGAGGAGTCCAGGCTCAGCTCTGCTAGTGATGCTGTTTGCTTGTGAGTAAGCGCCTGCCCTTCCCTAGTCGGTGGGTTCCCGTGCACATGATAAGAAGGGCGGATGAGATCCGCGGTCCTCTGACTTCAACATCATGCAGATTCCCCAAGAAGCTGGTTAAAACTCCCATCCAGGAGCATCACCCCAGGGGGCTGGAGATTAGCCCAGGAAATCTGCCTCTAACCAATGTCCAGAGGTGAATCTGAGACAGGAGGACTGAGGACCACATTTTGAGAAGCCCTAGATTCAAGGACCCACAAGGGCCGTCATTACAATTCTGAACATTAAAGGCAACAAAAGCCTTAGCAGGGGAAGAGGAAGCCCGAGGAAGGCCCTAGAAAGGGTTTATTGATGTCAAAAATTTAGGCAGGATTTTGTACAGTGAAGATATTGAACTATCTTACTTCCTGGTGAGTGTTCACCCAGCACTAGGCATCTCCTTGTCTCCATGGTGACTGCAGCATCCTTGAGGCAGCACGACAGATCCAACAGCGGCCGCCCCGCTGCCCTCTCCTGCTGTAAAATGCTGGGACTGGTTCTGATGCTCTTGAAGGACCTTCCCCCGACCTTCTGGATTTAGGGATTCTCTAAACAACCTGCTTTCGCATCATGCATAACTTTCTTCAATCCATCACTGGTTCTTATTCCAAAGTAATCAAATCATTACAAACTTGCTGTGCTGTCTCCAGGAAGGAAACCCAGGCTCAGAGCACCTGCTGCTCTAAAACCATCCCCCGGGGCTGGGGTGGTCCAGGAGCTCTGCTGGGGGTTGGAGGCCCGAGCATGAGCCCTGCTCAGTACCTGCAGAACGCACCTTCAGCCAAGGACCGGAAGTAGGGCTGGGAAAACACAGGCAGCTTAGCTCACTGCTGCCTGTGCTGGGAAGCAAGGGGCTGAGAGTCCTCCGAGGGTCTGCACCTAAAGGCTCACTGGCCGGCAAGCACCCGCTCCCTGGAATGTGAAGATTCGAGGAAGAGCCCTGCCTATCCAATTGCACAGCTCTTGTTCTTTGGGGCCATGTTGAACGTCGAACGCTTTTTCCGTGTTTCTGGAATGCCTCATCTCTTCAGCCCACATCTTTCCAAATTAGCAGCTGGAAACTTCCTTTCTCAATCTCTTTTTGCAGGTGGCCTGGTTTCCCACAACCAGACAGTACCCGAGCTGGACTCCAAGGTAGACGCGTGTGGCTGGGAGAGGCGGGCAGCCGGCAGATCCTGGGTCCAGGTGTAGCTGCTCCAGTCTGTGCGGTAGCTGCCCTGAACCCCGTGCTCTGACTGTCTGCAAATTCTGTGAGCCTGCAGGTGGCTTTTAATAAATTCCTTGTTGCTTAAACTTGCCAGAGAGCCGTGCTGCCGTCTGTACCAAAGCACTTGGATACAAACAAGTGATTCACTGGACACAGCCAGAGAGAGAAGGCCCAACTCTTTAGGTGGGACCTAAAATGACGGAGCTTTCAAAGATCCTTGGCCCAGGGCCCGGAGGAAAAGCCAGACAGCTACCGGACTGACTTGTGCCAGGTAAGGGCCGGGACTGCCCTGTGTTCAAAGGCTTCTCTGTGTTTTGATGTGACAATGACCTGTCCACAGCTCAACCCGGCTGGGAATTGTGGGCAGAGGACGGTGGAGAGGAAACCTGACTTTGTCTTCTCCGTCTTTTTAACCCACCACTTCATTTGGAGGAAATGAACCACGTAAGTGAACCATGAAGGGAGGGCAGTAGTGTGGATGGACTTTTGTTCCCGGCCAGCAGAGGGGATGCAAATGAACCCCTAGCTGATCTGCTCACTGGGGCCCGACCTCTCCGACGTCACACACATTAGATGGATTTGGCCAGGTCTGGCTTCAATAAATAACCCTGCGGGGACAATGTGTCTCCCCAGCGAAAATCGGGACAAAATTCTCAGGCAGGGATGTTCATTTCTAGGCTGGGCCGAGTGCTGTGGGAATGAAAGGCCAACGATAATTAGAAAATGTTCTTCATTGTTCTCCTCTTGGAAGAGGGCGACGCAGAGGTGCCCAGAGACACGCTAATGGGGTGACGGATGCCTGTGTGAGCATCTTTGAATCCAGGCTCCCCAGCTCCCTCTCTGGCAACTGCAGACATACAAATTAAGGGTCTGGTTTTCTTATTTTCAGAAAATACAGGGCAAGAACTTTCTGGAAGAAAATGAGGTAGAAAAAGAAAAGGACAAGAAAAGCAGTGAATTAAGAAGAGAGATAGATTTTTTTTTGTCATTTTTACTTCTCTTTGTGATATGGAAATTGCTTCCCTAGCACCATGAAATTAGGATGCTTCAAAAGATCCTTAAAAAAAGAAAGAAAGAAAGAAAAAGAATAGGAGCTCTTTGTCCGTCAGGGAAAACCATGCATACTGCACTCTCTGAATGTTCGAAAGGCAAGAAAAATAGGTAGTGGCCACACCTCTCAGCCAGAGCCAGGGTCCGTGCCCAGGGAGCAGGTGCCAAGCAGATTTAACATATGTTTTATGAATGGGCGAGTGAAAGAATGATCACATAAACAGTCCTGCCACCCCCCAGACTCCATTCAACATCAATCTCCTGTTTCTCCAAAGACCTCAACGCCTGCTCATTCACTTAACAACTATTAACTGCACACCTACTATACGATAGGCATTGTCTTCGATGCAGCACATACAGAGGTGGGAAGATTTTTCTGATTCGGAAGTCCTTGCCATTCTGCAGGAAAATGAACCATTTTAGTGCAGGAAACAGGTTGTAGATAAGACACATAAGTAAGATATACGTCACATAGCAGTGTGGGCTTTGGAGAAAGAATAAAGCACTGAAACTTGTAAACTGTGAGCTAAAATAAACCTTTGCTCCTTTAAGTTGTAGCATCAGGGATTGTGTCCTCTCAATGAAGAAAGAGACTAAGTCACCACACAATCAAGAACCTCCGAGTGGCCCCAAGCAGACGGAAGATGCTCACCAAATCTCTCCTCCCAGAGAAGAGAGGGAGAGGTTCCGAGTTGGGGGCAGAGGTGGACAGTGGATGTGCCCCAGGCGGGGCTCCTCGCCCTGAAGACAGGTTCCCAATTTCCCATCATTCCCAAGCAACAGAAGAAACTCCTTACTAAAGGATGTTTCCCAAGAACATAAATCTTTGAAAAATCCCCTTTGTCCAAGTCTGTGATAAATGTAACCTGTCTGAGCGGGTCTCCGGGGTCCCTGCATGCCTTCTGCCCCATATACTGCTCCAGAGAAGGGAATTTCAGACACAAACTCTGTTTAAATATGTAACAGATTACAGTTACGAATTGGTGTCAGGCAGCCCGGGATGCAGCCGGCTTCATGCCGTCGGCACGCGCCTATTCTGTGGTTTGGTTTTTCAAAAATAAGAGCTCTACGGTGCATGTCATGGAAGGGGAGACGAAGCTTGAAGTCTGAATTCCTGCGACAAACTATCGCCTTCGCCTCGGCTGGGGTGAGCACCTGCAGACGGATAAAGAACCATCACAGGCACGGGGGAGAAGGAAGGAGGCCTTTCCTCCTGTTTTATAAAGATGAGACAGGGAGTGAGAGAGGCAGGTGGGGACCAAGGAGGAGAAACAGGAAACCGGAAACAAGGACCTGGCCCTTTACCCAGGTGTGCTCTGTGGGAAGGACAATGGCCAGCCCTTTCTCAAGGCTGCGAGATTTTTGTCCAGAAGAAGAGGATTGGGATGAAGTGACTTGAGAGGTCTTTGTGACTTCCGGCCTCAGGTTCTTTTCTAACCTATGGGGCAAAAACTCCTCCTCTGGCCACTTCACTCTAGTCCTTGCGGACTCTTGTGGAGTCCCGGCCATCAGGGTGTCCACATGGTGATGGCACCACTTGAGATGAAGGCAACAAGGGATGGAGCTCAGGACAGGGCAGCTGAGGGCCTCACAATGTCACCTTGCTAGGATGCAGGGTCTCTGCAGATGTAACTAGCTAACCCAAGACTAACCCATAAGTAGCTCAGGGCTCCGCTGTCCCCCTCGCTGCCCACTACCGCAGCTCCAGTATGTCCTCATCTTCTCCTGCTGCCTCAGGAAAGGGAGACAAAATGGCGCCTCAGGGGAAGCACCCAGGAGGGCCGACCGAGTCCTCTCCAAACAGGCATATGGGTTTCCGGGGCCCTGAGGATTTCACGGAAGGAATTCAAAAGGTACAGCCTGCTTCGTTTCACTTTCAAACATCGGGAAAAGGAACTGGGCCCCAAAGCAAAAACACAGAGCCGGCCAGGTACCTGTCACATGTCGGACAGCCGGGAAGACCCAACAGTCAGGACTCAGATGGCCACCGAGCCACTAACAGGCTCACTGGGGATGTGGAGGACCCCTGAGAGGCAACACTGGGCTCCCATGGACAGGCTGGAGTGAACAGGCCACATAAGAACATTTTTATTCTGTACTGTTCTACTTATAAGAAAGAAAATGCCATACGGAGCTGCCGAGTTTCTTGCAGACTGATCCTCTCCACTTCCCCACCCCATTTTCCCCTTTGTTGACTAAGGAATGTATCTCAAGGTGCAGACTAGGGGGCCACAAAAGCATGTGGAAGCAGTATGAGAATCAGTGTGTCCCTCCCAACCCCTCACCATCTTCCCACCTGAGCATCGGTCACATCTCGGTTCATTCCTCCACTGGAGCTTAAAGGATTTTCATTTTCAAAAGCAAGATGGAGAGGATGGATTTAAGGTGTTGAGTGTGGAGAGTCAGAATTTTGTTCTGGTCCGGCTTCAAGGCATAATCTGATCACTAAGAGTTGTGTAGAATGGTTCCTAATCTAGAAGTGAAATCTACTTTCATTCATTTAGTCCTTTTTTTGTTTTGAGAGCTCATCTACATCTAACAGGGGAAGCCGGACTGCGGCAGGCAGTTATCTGGATCAACATAAGAACTCCGCGTTTTGAAGACTTCCGGTGGGAATCTCTCCATCCGGGAGGCACCATTCCCAGTGGGACGCCCCTTCCCATTTTCTATGTTTGTTCCAGAATAATTACAAGCTGAAGAGAAATCTGCCTAGGGTAAAAGTCAGATGTTTTGCTCAGATAAAACACAGCCAGACTGATCAGGGGCCTGCAATTCATCCCGTGTCCTGCGTGGTGGATTAGCTCAGCCCCTCAGAGGTGTAATCAGAGGAGTGTGGTTCAGAGAACAGCATCTTCCTCTAATATTCCTGCTGGAATGGCAATTTCCTCAACTTCTTTGTGCCCGAGAAACGGGGCAGAGTGGTCACGGGTGGAAAGGAAGCCCACGCATACTCTCTCTCCAGTCTCCTCAAGGGGGCGACTCCAAGCTCTCGGAAAGGCCAGGCCTTTGAGGGAAGTCGAGGACCGAGTCCACTGAGGATCTGCTAGACATCTCTGCAAGCTTCCTTTCCCTCTTCTGTCAGGGGCATCACAGCTGGCGGATGCAGTAAACGTCCATGGTGGGCTGGGCAGTGTCTCTCCAAAATGCAAGTCCCCCGGAATCTCAGAAGGGCACATCTTTGTAGATGTAGCCAGTCAAGAATCCTGAGATGGAACCTTCCTGGATTTAGCACGGGCCTTAAATCCAAGGGCCTAGTGCCTTCCAAGCAGAGGAAAGGACGCAGAGGGACACAGGGAAAAGACCATGTACAGATGGCAACCGAGGCAGAGGTGGAGAGGGGAGGGGTGAGGCCGCAGACCAGGGAGCGACTGGGGGCTCAGAGGCCTCAAGAGGCAGAAGCTGAAGGAAGATCCTCCCCCAGAGCCTCGGGGGGCCCCTGGCCTTGCTGACACCCCCATTCTGTATGTCTGCCTTCCAGAACTGAGAGCGAAAAAATTTCTCTTGTTTTAAGTCATTCAGTTGGTGGTAATGTGTTATGGCAGCCTCAGAAAAATGGAGCGTGATTAGAAAAGCAGAAACGGGAATTTAATTACACGCCACTCCCCAAATCCTGAATCTCTTTTTGCAAACCTTTTCCTGCTGTGGATCCCAAACTGCCAAAGGAAAAATGAAACCTCTGGACCTCAGCGATGGTTTCAACTTTTGGTAGCGAGAGGGTGGCTTTTACCCACCCAAGGTGGCTTTCACAGAACAACTAAGATGCACAGAGCTGCGGCAGCCACAATCGGCAGCCACCCTCCTGCCACCACCCTCCCGCTGCCTGGCCGGACCTAACCCTAACAAGCACCTGAAGGTTGACTATGGAGACACGGGGCTTCTTGTCAGCAAGTATAAATGTACAGCACTTAAATAATTGATTGTGATGGGGGAATGAAACCGTTACATAACTTATTCATCAATCGCTCTATCGGCGTAATCAATAAATGTCATCTCTTTGATGCCAAACGGTTCCGCGGGATGAAAAGGATGCTGAGCAAACAATGATAACGCATTCTCAATGCAATCACAGTAATTTAAAAAGGCAGCCGCCGGCCAGATTTCGAGATCGCTAGGCGATGGCAAAGAGAGAGGTCAGGTCTGTCCGCTCGGGGCCCCACGCACTGGAATAGCCTGTTGGCCACAGGCACCGGCTGGGGTGCTGATGGCGGGGTGCGGAGGGGTTTGTCGCAGCTCTGGGCACAGTACCTGTACACCCAGGACCATTCTGCCAGCCCAGGGGAGGAAACCAGGACATGCAGGCAGCCCTAAAGCTTTGCAAAGGACACAGAGCCAGTTCTGTGCCTGGACGGAGGGATGGTTCAGGCTGGGGGTTCTCAAGAGGGACCACCGCACCTGAGTCACCAGCAGCCTGGTAAAGACGAAGGTTCCTGGGTAAAGACGCAGATTTCTGGGCCCCGGCAGTGCAGATCCGGGCTGCAGCCACGAATCGGCCTTGTGCTTACTGACTCAGAACTCAGTGACCGGCCCAACACGCTCACCAGAGGATTCTGACACACACGCCAGGGCAGGAATCACTGATTTTTTTTTTTTTTAATTTGAGCAAAAGGCTGATCAAACTGATAGGAAGACAGTTGCCCCTGGCAACCACCATCCTACTTCCTAGCTCCATGAATCTGGCTACTTTAGGTACCGCATATAAGTGGTTTCACACAGTATTTACCTTTTGGTGACCGGCTTATCTCACTTAATGTCCTCAAGGCTCCTCTGTGTTGTAGCATGTGTCAGAATTCCTTCCTTTTTGAGGATGATATTCCAGGGTATGTACAGGTTGTCCTTAGTTTGTCCATCCATTCGTTGATGGATGCTTGACATCTCTCCTTCCTTTGCTTCCCTTCCCTTCTCCCTCCGTCCCTCCTGCCTTCCTTCCTTCCACTATTAAAATAATGCTGGCGTGAACAAAAATATGCACACTTCTCAATTCCCTTCAATTCTTTTGAGTATCGTATACACTTGCTGGACGCTACTGGCAGCTCCATGCTTAGCGTTTGAGCACCCATCATCCGTGTCTGATGGTGGCTGCACCCTTTCCTGCTCCTACCAAGCAGACACAGAGGTCCTCATCCCTCCACCCTGCCCTGTCCATATCTGCCACTTTCTGGTTTCAGGTAGTAGCCAATCTAGTGAGGGTAACTCATTTTTTTCTAAGAAGAGAACGTGAAATTCATTGGTAACCCTTGAACTTGATGAAGAATATCGAACTACTCAAAAAGATTCTGAGAAAACAATATTGCCTGGTCCTGCAGAGGACAGGTTCAAGGGGGAGGGGACAAGGGGAAAGCAAGAGAGAGCTCCTGAGCTAAGTGGGCCTGTGCTTGGCCCCGACCCCCCATCTCTGATCCGTGTGGCCTCAGACAACCAAGTTCTCATCCTTGCTGGCCAGTTTCATCACCTGCAAACAGGAAGAGGAAGGGCTCGCTCATGCTTTTAAATGTACCTCTAAGTCCTGGCAGTGATGGGTGGAAGGTAACGGCTTAGTACCTGGCACTCAGTAGGTGCTCAATAAATAGCATCAGCCCTCGAGAAAAGAGAAGTTTACGAGCGAGGGAGAGGTAATACTTGTGAAATGCCCACTTTCCTTCCCCAACACGCTTATTCTCTCTCTCTCTCTCTCTCTCTCTCTCTCTCACACACACACACACACACACACACACACACACACACCATGAAAAGAAAGATACCAGGACCAGTATTGGCTAGAGGGGCAAAGGTACCATGGCGAGAATCAGAAATATCCTCAAAGGCCCGTGGTGTTGAAGGAAGAGCTCCCACAAACAGGGATGGGACCTGGTGTGGCAGCTCGTGTCCAATCCTGAGGACAACACCCAGGTAGTCATCCAACATGAGCCGACCAGAGGCGACCAGCTCCCAGGCAGTGTCCAAAGAGCAAAACCCCCAGTGATGTCAGCAGCCCACCGACCCGACATGACGGTTGGTCCCGGATGCCTCGTGTAGACCTGAGTAACACAACCATCACCCGAAGGATGCAGGTGCCATCCAGGCTGACACGGGCCTCTGGCTAAGGCCTGCTCATGGCAGAGAGAGGACAATGACATTGATGGTGCTGTCCCCCTCACCTGGGAGCCTTCTCTTTGCCAACCTCAGATACCCAAACACACCTGTAAGAGGTAAGTGTGGTTGCAGACCCACTTTGTAGATGGAGAAACTGAGGCTTGTGGAAGTAAACAGCATTCCTCAGACTCACACAGCTAGTGGGTGGTGAGACCATGATTTTACCCAGGCCCAGTGCCTTTGGCAGTCATGTGGTTTTTGTTTTGTTTTGTTTTGTTTGTACTGAGGATTAAACCCAGGGCTTTTGCCCTGAGCTACATCCGCAGCACTTTTTCATTGTGAGGCAGGATCTTGCTAAGTTTTTAAGTTGCCCAGGCTGGGCTTGAACTTGCAGTCATTCTGCCTCAGCCTTGCCGAGTGCTGGGATTACAGTCGTGGACCACCATGCCCAGCAGGCACACTCTTAACCAGGGAACCAAGGTCAGCAGACTCTACCCCACCTGCTTTTGTAAATAAAGTTTTATTAGCACACTGGCAAGCTGGTTCATTTATACATCATCCACCACAACTCTCCCGTCACAGGAGCAGAAGTGAGGAGCTGCAGCAGAGACGGTGGAGCCCACGAAGCCCAAGATGCCTCCTCTGTGGCTCTGCATGAGGAAAGCCTGCCTACTGCACTCTTAGCAGCACAATGTCCCGCCGGGGCCGAGGGAGGTGACCATGACAAAACGGGCAGCTGGACCGGCCAGGGGGCACTACGGAGGCCCTCAGAGGGGTGGTCAGAGAGCCCGCCCGCCCTCGTCGCCTGTCCACAGCCTCTGACCTCCAGCACTCGGCACCATCCCTTCTGTGGGCTCAAGAACCACTCAGCTGCCCACTGCCTCAGTTGCTCCATCTACAAATGGGGAGAACAACCTCATCTGCTTGTAGAATTTTGTGACATTTAAGTGAGATCTGTTCAGTAAAAGGCTCAGTGCCCTACAGACCCGCCCTTTCCTCCCTCCCTCCCTTCTGTCCTCCCTTCTGTCCTTCCTTCGTTCCTTCTTCAGTCCTTGTCACCTATAATGGCATTCCACAGCATCAGAGGCACCCGCGGTGGTGTGGACGATGTGCTGTCACCACCCACCGCTTGCTGCATTTGTCAAAGAGGAGCTTCGCTTGCCCAGCCACTTGCCACCTCTCAGGGCCACCAGTAAAGCGCAGTCACCGCTGCCAGGCTGCCTGCTGCGGGGTGGGGCCGGGCTGCTGCGCAATGCTGATGTGGTTTCTGCCCTTGAGTTTCCAACCGCCCAGCCTGGTAGATGAGGGCGCTGGCAAAGAGTGAGGCTCTGCAGACAGCACACCTGGCTTCGAACCCCAGTTGCTGCATCTCCGCTGTGAGACAGCAGGGAGGTTAACGTCTTCAGCTAAAGTGTGTAAGAGTGTGCACGTGTGTGTAGTGCACATCTACAGGGGCACCTGCCTTGCAAAGCGGAAGGAGCAACCTGCCTGCGCACACCACGAGCAGCCCCTGCCTACGGTTATTTGTTGCCCTGTTAATGCCCAGCATCCCCCAGCAGCGGCCAGTCCGTCCCACCAGCTGGAGAGGAGGAGGATCCACGATCGGGGGGACTCCTGGACCCTGGCTTTGCCTCCATCCTTCTCTTCCTCTCGCAGCCCCACTCAGCTGCTAATCGCATTATCAAGATTATCTCCCAGTAGTCAGGAGCTGCTGCCCTGGGACTTGGGTTTAATTCCATTTTAATAACAGGTTCTTAAACACATTTGAAAACAAAATTATGATGCCCTTTTATCCCTTCAGTTGGGGGAAGAAAAAAACCCAAATGAACAGTACTGTGTTGGGCTTTGTCATGTCTATTGTTTTGTGGGTTGGATTTTCTTCTCTTTTTTTCCTTCTTCTGAGAAGATTGTGTATTGTTTTGAAGATTGTTGGGGGCTGGGAGTCAGGGGCTTTCCATTGGTAGGATTTCCCTGGTAACGAGGGAAACAGCCAGTTTCCCCAAAGCCAGGACCCCCCCTTATTTGAAAGCTGTCTTACCACACGGCCTTACCACATGGGATCATGCTATCTAACGGCAGCAAGCCTGCTTTAAGATGATATGTCCAATTCGGGGTTAGATGTTGGAATACTTTTTTCATCCTGTATTTATGGAAAACATAAAATTTTACTTTCCCAGGCAGGAGCAAGACAGTGGTTGACTCTCTAGAAGTTTCCTACGCCATTAGTTTTCACTGATTATAAAGCACACAACATAAAGTGCTGCTTGTGGAGGTAAGAGCTGAAGAGGAACACACTGGACCCAGAGGTGAGCAGAGAGGCCAGGTAGCTGCTGAATTTTATTCTCTTATCTTCCTCATACTCTCCCTCATAATGCTCCCCTACAAACCCCAAATATCCCAGATTCCATCAAGGCATCTCCTCTCCTTGGTGACCTGCAGGGCTACTACTTCTACTTCAACAATTAGCAGTATATTCCTTTGGCCAGATTCTACTTTACCTGGCAGCCTCTTAAAATTTAACACCAAAGCAGGTAAAAACAGGAATTCTCGACAGTCTCCTAAGCATTCCAGTGTGAATCAGGATAACTTCCTCCCACCTAGAGTGCCCTGAAACAGTAGGCGGTGTGCACACTTCGTAGGGATGGGATCGGAGCTTCCTACAGCGGGACATGGGCCAAAGGCAGGGAACGTGGGGACAGAGAAATCCCCTGTAGACAGGAGCTAAGTGAATTTTTTATTTGCAGTGCTGGGGATGGAACCCTGGGCCGCACACGTGCCGGGCCAGTGCCCTACCAGTGAGCTGTACCCCAGCCCCTAAATGTCCCATTTGGGCGCATCCTTCTAATGCAGAGATTCTAAGCTTTCTCAAGACATGCCTTAGAGGGCCGAATCCCTGGCTTGATGCATAAAATGTCATTATGCATCTATTTTTTCCAAGTGCACAATTTTCATCAGGTCGTTGACATTTAGCAGGGCTCTCTGGGACCCAGGCCCTGGGTGCAGAGGTCACGTGCACTGTTCCCACACTCCTCCCCTCCTGCAAAGAGGTAATCCTGTTCCCCTTCTGGGACCAGAAAACTGAGAATCCGAGTCATGATGAGCAGAGTACCAGCTCAGGTGTATCTAGTGCTTACCGTGTTCCGGTTACTATTTCCATACGATCTCAGATCTTCATCGTTGTGACCTTCATCGAGGCACAGAGAATTTAAAAAGCCACCCAAGGTCACAGAGCTAAGTGGCAGGTCCCACTCCACCCCTGCAGGGCTCCCCATGTGCCCTGCACACAGGGGCCCACAGTCTTCGCTTGTTTGTTTTTTCCCCTGTACTGAGGATTAGATCCAGAGCCTCGCACATGCTAGGCAAACACTCTATCACAGAGCCCCAGCCCAGCCCTCAGGACCCACTCTCTTCCAGGTGAGGCTGCTTTGCTCAAGGACTGGCTTGTTTCCTCCTTGCAACCCAAGTAGACAGAAGGAAAGGACATCTGGAGGCTGGTGATAATTGTCCCCTGAGCAGCATGGAGCAGGCTCCTCCCAGGAGTGAAGGGCCAGATAAAGACCATCTAGCCCCTGCCCTCAAATTCCTGCCTGACCGGGTCTCAAGGATGGACCACTTGGCATCACATGATTGTCACCAGGCCAACAATCCAGCTTTGTCTTGGGTTAATTTCACCAATGAAGGCCAAGAGGTGCAGGGGGAGGCTTGTTCATTGGACAGATTCCCACTGAGGGCTGAGCAGGTGCTAGGCTGTGCTCAGGGGTGGGGAGGTGGGGAGGTCCACCCAGGGACCAAGGGAGACCCAGGTCTGAGCTCCCGACAGGGCCTGAAGCCCCCAGTTTTCACATGGAGACCCAAGAGACCCCACCTTCGGGAGTGTAGGTGGTGGGGAGACATGGAAACTACAGGTCTTCAGAGCAGTGAAGGTGACAACTTGAACCCCTCTGAGGGGCAAAGTGGGACAGTATTGTTCCCACAGTGCGGCCCCTGGCCCCCGAGCAGCATCAGCTGGGAACAGGGGAGAAATGAAAAGTCTCAGGCTCCACCCCAGGCCCACTGAGTCTGAAGCCCTGGGGTGGGGTCCAGCAGTCTGCATTTGAACAAGCGCCCCCACTGAGGGCAACAGAGCTCCCTAGGATCCCGGACTTTGAAGCAGAACTGAGTCTGTGACTTGGTTCTCTTTTTAGACCAGATCAGTCTGCCAGCTAAAGGAATCTCTCCCAGCCTGTCTCCTCACTGTAAAATGCAACAGTGCCAGCCAGGAATGGCGGCACATGCCTATAATGCCAGCACGTGAGAGGCCAAGGCAGGAGGATCGCCATGCGTTCCAGGCCAGCCTGGGCTACATGGTGAATTTAAGCCAAGCCTGAACTACACAGTGAGACCGTGTCTCAAAAAACCCAAAACAAACAAACACTAGCACCACTTTGCACTGTTCTGAGGAGAATTGAGACATATAGAGTAAGAACCTGGTGCGAGAGTTCTCAATATTAAGAGCCAATTGTTGGTATTCTGTGATTTCAGAGTTCTGCTGCCTGCAGTTTTCGGCCACCACCCCTCTCTGGACCACGCCGGCCAACCCTCAGGGCTACCAGGGACTGGCGTTTCCTCTAGGTGACTTCACTCCTGGAACCAGGAAAGTCCAAGGCAACCCAGAAGGAGCTGGTCACTCTACTCTGGGCGAGCAGCCCCCTCCCCGCTCCCAGACCCTCGGCCGCAGGCGGCAAACAAAGCTAAATTCTTTGGTAAGTACAGTAGTGGGAGAGGCTTTCCCTCTCTGGGAAACAGTTCTCCGCCACAGCCACCCAAATGTCACCGTTTCCCCATCAGCAGAGAAGTAAATTGTTCTAATCTGTATCTGTCGCTGCAGCTAAGCCGGTTTATAATGAAGCATTATCCAAGCCCTCGCCGCGCGAGGCATTTCTGACGTCCGGTGATTTAAACCACCTCTCTTAAGCTCAAACAAACAAAAACCTATAAAGAGGGATTTCACTAATTCACTCTAATGACCGGGAGACCTGTCCAAATTCGCTACATTATCACAGGGACGAGAAAAATAATTAAAAAACAAAGGAGCTGGTAGACGTATAAATTCATTTTATTGAACCAACAAGTACTCTACCCGGCAAGTTAGGATTTAACTCAGTGGCACAAGGACTTGGCTGTGGTGTGGTGGGCAGTCAGCCCCAGGGAGGAAACCCAGCAGGGAGCCCAGTGTGGGGTCCCAAAGTCCTCTCCCAGCCTCCCAGGCCGATGGGTGTTCTTGATATCCGGCCATGGGGTAGCAGTCCTAGTAACTCAGAACATAGAGGAAATTCTCGGACCCTCCAGGAACCTGCTGACACAGAAACTCTGGGACAGGCAGGCCCAGTAGCTGTTGTGACAGCTCCCCCAGGTGGCTCTCACTGGCTCAAGTGGGAGGACCACCTTTCCTGGCTTCTATTCGCCACAGCCAGTGGCTGTCCCCAGATGCCCTGACGGCCTTCATGACTGATTCCAGACAGGCTCCAGGGGCCCCTGCAGCCCGGGACAGTGCTGGCAGCCCTATAACAGGGCGCCTCTGCCTCCAGGCTTGCACGCCCGCTGGGAGCAGGCAGGCAGTGTGAGCAGCGGTCTGGAAACACTAACCAAGTGACTCCGGGGTCACAGAGTGACCTCTGCCCAGGGAAGTGGGGTCTCCACACCCATCCTGGAGCTCACTGTGCCTGACTGAGGGGGTCTCTAACAACCACAGGTGAAAGCACAAAAGTGGGGCGTAGGGTGGAGGGGACACAGATGACCTGAGGTGACCGACTGTCCAACGAGATGTTACCTTGCAATGTTCTCTCTCCAGCTGGCTCCACCCAGGCAGAGAGCAGACTCTGCAGGCCTGGAGGGGTGCAGGGACCCCTCCCCTGGCTCTGGCTGGTTTCTCTCCTCGGCTGACCACCCACTAATAGACACCTGGTGGTGTCTCCAGGGCACCGAGTTACACTGCGACTTGCCATGCACGTGTCTGGAGACACTGTGGGTTCTATGACTGGGAGTGAGGAGGGTGCTATTGGCACTGGTGGAGCAGGCCAGGCATGCTGCTTGGGGTCCTACAGTGCATGGGACAGTCCCGCCACAAAGAAGTATGCAGCCCCAGAGGCCACCAGCCCCACGCTGAGAAGCCTGACGTAGGTAAAGTCTCCACTTGAGAGAGCCTTTGTGTGTGGTCAGCACATAAGGCCAGATTGGGCCTTTACTCATTCTTGGCCCACACTGACTGAGCGCTTCCTGTCTCCCAGGCACCCTGCTGGCACACAAGCCTCTCACTTAGCCCGCTTCACAGAACCCAGTGAAGGCAGCCCACTTATGTGTTCCGTGTGACCCAAGCAACGTTTTCTTGTTTCTATCTTTACAGACAAATGGATGTTGAATGAGGCGATAACATTTAAAACTCAGATTTTTTTTTTAACAAAGTCTGGGTTCCTGGATATTCTGGAAAAATGAGGAGGATGTGACCCCCTCACCTGCATTCTGGGATGCAGTCCACAGTGTCTGGAGAGGCGGCCGAGTCGCCATCGTCTCCAGCATTCCCGTAAGCTGCCTCAGCAGCCGCTTGTCCCTGCTCTGGTCACTCCACCTGGCCCATGTGGGTGTTCAACCCGGTGACCTCGCCCTGAGGCCTCATCCATGTTCCGGGGTCCAGCTCCACCCCACAGGATGCGCCCACCTGTACCTGAGACCCTTTGCTCACCCCGCCGCTCCTTCCGGTCCCGACTCCCCCCGGACCTCTCTAAAGTAGAACAGTCTCCCAGCTCCATGAAAGGGCTTGTTGTGAACCATCCTCCAAAGGAAAACTGACCTCAAACACCTCTGCCCTCGCACGAGGCTCAGCAGTTTCCCTGACGCCTGCCAATCCCCCTTCTGGTCCTCACGGTTCACATGGCCAGGAGCCCAGGCATCTGGCGCTGAGTCAGGAGAATTTCCGAGCCTTGGCACTACTACACGCAGGTCACGGAATCGCCTGTGTGGGGGTTGTGCTGTGTCCTGCAGAATGTTTAGCAGGTGCCCGCCCAGTGCCGTTAGCTGCCCCTCACTTCCAGTTGTGACAACCCAAAACGTCTTCAGATGTTACCCCAGGGGGGAGAAAAATCACGCCCACTTAAAAACCAGCAGGGTGGTAGATGGCCTGGCACACACACGGCAACCGAATGCTTTCTGGGTGGACGGTGAGCGTGTGGGAGGTAGCTGGGTGGGTGATGAGTGTGTGGGTGGATGGATGAACCAACAAATACATATGGTGCTTAGACTGGGGAGCAGGAGGAGAAGAAGGTAAAACAAAACAAAACAAAACAAAACAAAAAAACCACCGCAGACCTCAGCGAACTGAGAAGTAAAGAAGGGTAAAGATGTGATGATTCTGAAATGGCAATCTGAAGCAAAAGCAAATTGGGTTAAAATCGCACACCACTTTCCTGGGCCGCCTCGAGTTGTTTAAAGTGAAAAGCATGCTGGGTCACGGATCTCTAACAGGATCGGGGAGCATGGCCAGCAAGGCCCTGCACACGTGAGGGCGCAGCTTCCTACACAGGGTTTGTCTTCAACTGCTGCACTTGGTGGCCTGGTGCTCTGCCCTGCACTCAAACCCCATTTCAGTCCCCAAATGTCCTGGCCTGTGGGAATTAATTTAAAGCAAAGGAAGGCAAAGTTGGAAAAATGAGAGTTTGGACGATTCTGTCCTGGGGGGGGGATTTCCATCCCAAAGCATGGAGTGGAACCATAGCGGGAAGTCATCCAAACGCCACCCCTCTTCTGTGGGAGGAAGTTGCAAAGGGAGTAGAGGACCCCAACGCAGCCGCATCAGCCCTGAATATCTTGAGCTACATTATGATTTGCCTTTTCTTCTAATGCTGGAGCTCAGAAGATTCATTTTACATCCTGCGATTATTCTCTTGGGGAAAAAAAATCCAAGCAACAGCCTCCTTTGACAATGGTGAGCGCTTCTGTTGCCTTCTGGCCCCATTATAATTCTTTCCTGGGCATTTGGTTTTCTTGTGGTTTTTAATGTATACTGGGAATAATGGGATGTGACTGTGGACATCCCACAAGACCTGCTGGCCTAGTCCTCCCCTCCCCTGAAGAGAGTCGCACTCACAAATATGCACGGTACATTCTGTACTTGCTTTGTGACTCAGAGAGAGTAACTACACCTTTCTGAGCTTCGGTTTCCTTCTCAACAAAAAAGGTGCAATGATGACAGTACACATCCCTGAGGGAGACTTGAGAAGATGACACGAGATGGAATTTAAGTGTCCGGCCCTGTGCGAGGTTTTCCTTCTCAGCCTTCACCTTCCTCCCCAGAGGCTGTGCCCCCAACACACACTGCATCACAAAGTGCAGGTGAACAATGATGACCTACCCAAGTCTCTTGTGTTTTATGCACCCCTGATCATGATTAGAAGATGATGCTGAAGTGGTTTCTAGCTTCCGTCCCCATCTCAGCTTATCATGGCTCGTGCTGTATTTTACTTCCTAAAGCTGAGTTAAAACCCACCCATTTAGAGAGAGCCACCCCTCACTGACAGGCTTCCTCAATGGCCGTTGGGTTTGTTTTGTTTTGAAGAGGACATTAAAGAAAGCAGCATTTCTCTTGGGTGCCAGGAAGAAAGTCCTAAGACTTTCCTCGGGCGACTTGGGTTTATAAATATCCTTGGCCAGTGTAACCGGTAAAATGTGAACTTGGCTTATGGTGATGGATCAATCAGGCTTTGGGGTGTAATGTAAACAGGATCAAGAGTTAAATCTCAGCTCTGCCAGTTACCTGTGTGTGACCCCGGGCGAGTGACCCTCTGGGCTTCGGCTCCCCATCTGCGTAATGCAAACAGCAATAATGCCTTCCTCAGCCCTTAAGCACGTTAACAAATAA
>PVJO010021629.1:0-29626 GCA_004026905.1 Hystrix cristata | reverse complement strand
AGAGAGAGATAGTATTCAAAAGAGAGGAGAACTAGATAGGGAAAAGGGGGATAAAGAAGAAGGTTAAAAGAAAAGTAAGATGAAAGGGGAAAAAATGGTAAAGTGTAACTACACTTGTTGCAAATAGGGAGGGGTGGGTGAATGGAAGAGAGGGGAGGGGAAGGGGGGAAGAGGGGGAAAACCAAGATGTATCATGTACAGGTACAAAATAACCATGTTGATTATGATCATTATGTATACAATGTACCAATACATGTTCTTGGTAAAAATAAAAATTAAAAAAAAATAAAAGTCATAGTGTTGTCAGAGGGGAAGGGGAATTCAGAAAGTATATTACCAGGTTCTTTATTCACGCAGGCAATGAATTGCAGGAGCAAATTTTAGGGCATTAGGGCATTAAGAAAGTTTGTTTAAGTAACAAAAGGGAGACTGGTTTGGCCAGGTGGATAAAATAACTAGCCTGATGCTGCAGTTATGAATCTGAAAAGGCCTGGGAGACTAGAGAGCAGGGTTTCAGGGGGCCAGAGGGCAAGCACACAAGGCAAAAAGGGAGAGAAGGGAGAGAGAGGAAAACTCATGGTGCCATTCACATTTATCTGGATTCTGTTCTCCTGAGAGTTTCTGGATCCCGTGAGAAGAGGGGTGATTGGAATTTCGTTCCCCAGGCTGGCGTCAGGTCAAGGCCACTCCCCAAGGTCATGTTCATCTTCCCAGCCAGGTCAAGCTTCACTCTATTCCTACATCAACAGTGTTACAGAAAATGTTACAGCTCTTCAAGAAACCAAGCATCACTCAGAGAGTTGGAGAACTCAAGTTTATTTACATCGATGGACCCAGGGGAGTTTTACACTCTAAAACCTGGGCCCTGAATGAACAAAGAGTGCAGAATTTATTCATGAGACCCTGCCCCATTGAGATTTTTAGGGTAAAAACTAAATTCATTGATTGGGTATATTACATTTCACTTTCTCCGAATACAGGCACTGGTTGATTGCATTGGTCACAACAACTTTCACCCATTTTGCCTAAGAAAGCAGCTCCCCTCATTACTTAAGGACCCCTGTTGTACCAATTTGTTTAGTCTCACTGTTTATCTTTACCTTTTTTAAAAATTTTTTTTTTACCAGGAACATGTATTGGTACATTGTATACATAATGATCATATTCATCATGGTATTTTGTACAAGTACATGATGTATCTTGGTCCTCCCCTTCCACACTCCTCCCTTCTGCTCCCCCCTTCCCTATTTACAGCATGTTTATATTTTTCCATTTTTTCCCTTTCCCCTTTCTTTCCTTTTCCCCTTCCTTCTTTTCCCCTTTCTCCCTTTCTAGTTCTCCTCTCTTTTGAATATTATCTTCCTTTTATATAATATCTACTACACCTCTTTGTCCTTATTTACACTTATGGTTTCTCATATCGGAGAAACAATTTGATGTGTACTCATGAGTGTCTGATTTATTTCACTTAAGAGTATGTTCTCAAGGTAATATCTTTACCTTCTTTACAAGGGAAGGCTCAAAGGGCAGCCCTCCTTAGCATAACTCAGAAACAGTTTGAACATTTGTCAACTCTTTGTGATATATCGAACCAGGAACAACGTGTAGTGGGGTAGTGTTATATCTTCTCTTATCAGTGGGAGTGAAGGGAGAGGGCCAGTAATCCTGGTGCAGCTGTAGGCACTCTAAGGGAGTGGGGAAGTGTCATGTGTCTGTTATCAGTCAGGGCAGCTGCAAACCTTTGGAGCAGAACTAATGAATGAGTAGGGATTGCAAAGCAGCCATACAGAAGCAGCACAAGTTATTTGGACAAAATTTCAGTATTCCTGCTCAATAGGCAAGCCATGGTTAATAATGCTAACCACATACTTTTGCTATGTGCCCTGCTATCCTATTGGATTAATATTAGCTAAGCAGCTATGCTTGTAATTTTATTGGTTGATCATTGTTTGACTGCATTGTACCTATATTGTGACTTTCCTTTGTAAATTACCCCTAATAAGGGGCCTCAGTGGCAACCTACTCAAGACCCCTCCTATCAGCCAGGAGTTATTCCTATTCCCCAATAAACATTTCCTTCTCTTAACCTCCTCTGTGCTTTGGAATTCATTGTTAGATTTCTGGGGCCATGAACTTGGCACATCTGACATACAGCAGGTTGGGAGTTATATTTCTCCCATATGTACTCTTATCTGTGGGGAGTTAAGGGAGTCAGTTGAAGCCAGACTGTTGCTCTTGGCATAATTTCTATCTTGGCTGCCTGTTGGGAAACTTTTAATCAGCAGCTCAAATGGGGAGAAGTGAGATAATCTTTTAATTCAGGAGAAACAGTAGTAACAGTATACCTCAACTTCCATTTCCTCTTGTTGCCTCAGCCTTCACTAGCAGTCACCACACAAAACTAAGGAGACTCAAGAGAGAAAAGATTTCTTTCTTTTTCAGTGCTAACTATTGATTCTATACTTTTACATTTTATGATCAAGGTAATGCTACTGCTACCAAACATCTTTAGAATTTCTCTGCATAGGACATGGCTCTTCCTGAAGCAGGAAGGATAATGTTCCCTTGGCTCACTTTAGGTTGTGGATAAAAACAAAACTGCTTAATGATGCAGCATCATAGCCTTCCCCGCTAACATTTTAATTCTTTCAATGTCTCCATTTTACTATTTAATGGTTAGTAGCAATCTTTTCTTTCTCCACCTGTAAGAAGCTTGCCCGCTGAGATGGTCAGTTGTCCTATTGATGTGGGATCCGCTTCTTCTGGAAGTGAAGGATAAGCTGTGGAATGCAGCAAGGAACTTTAGTCAAACAGAAGAAACTTTGCTGCTGGAGGAATTCTTTGGTTTCTTTTTAACCAATCGAGATTCTGGACTAGAAAGGAGAGGGGAGTTATGGACACATTCCCTATAGGGGTAATCAAATGTCTAGCTATTGATTGGCTAATATCAGGCTTATCGAAACTACCATCTGCCTGCTTCTGAAGGGGGTGTCCACCTTGCAGCAAATCCTACAAGTGAGACCTGCCGACTGGGGAGCTATACACTGTACTCTAGACTTACTTCATATGAGGAAATATTTGTTTTGGTGTGTGACTAATCCTCAGAGTTGTGAGAAAAGGAACTGATTCAGCAATGGTGAACACATCACTCAGACTTATGGAGCCTTGGACTTATGCCAAGACTTGGTGTTCAGATGCTGTTAGGCACATCAGAAGAATTCAAGACAGGAAAGTCTTGTGAGGTCATTTTTCTCTGTCTAGGAGCCAGCAAAAGGGCTTCCCTTCTCTACCTTTCTCTGCCTAATGGGTGATTCAGGAAACAATATTTTATTTATCTTATCACCTATTTTAGATTCAGTGGTCCCCTTAGCTAGGATATTTGGTAGGGCAGCCTGCCACTTTTGTAGTCCTGGGCTTCACTGCAACAGATGAAATTACCAAGATGCTAGTTATGAGTTCTGCAGGCAGTAAAACCATGAGGCAGCAAATATAGTTGCTTTTCTCCTTCCCTTCCCATAGACAGGTACCCATGGGTGCATATAGGCACTGGTTGGCAAATGTAGTTCAGCATGAGAATCCAGACTTGGGGAACCTACCATAACTAGGGTATGGCAAAAGGCCACATCAGTGCCGTGCTGGCTTTCCTGGGGCTTTTTCTACACATCAGCCTTGGGTTGATTGAAATTGGTTTGCTTCTAAGCACTCATGGGGGTTGAGGATGGAGGTTACAGCCCACAGGCCAAAAGATTCTTGTAAGGGGCAGTTACAATGAAGACCTAAGACCATCAGGATTGACTCGAATTACTTTCTTTGTAATCACAAGAGAGTAACATCATGGCTTCACATTAAAATAAAGAGTTGCCAATTTACTTCTTCAAGATCTTGTACAAATCTCTGTCTTGGTTGATGATCTTTATCAAATTTATCTTCTCTTTTTAATTGGAGGTATACTGATTATTGAGTTGTTTTAAAATGTTTTTTCTTTGTATTCCTGATTATTTTATAATTGATTTGATTCCCTCAGAGTTCATGATTGAGGATATGTTTTACACATGTCCTTGGTTTTTTTTAAATTCCCCTTCCTAATTTTCATTCTTGTTGATATAAATTAATCTTAGCTCATGACTATGACATATAATGTTTACATTCATTGAAGATATTAGATTGGCTTATTTTAAAAAAGAAACTAGGGTGAATTTTGAGGTAATTGGAGATTCATATATAATTCTAAAAATAGTGCATAAGGATCATGCATCACCTTTACTGGATTTTCCCCAGTAATAGCATCTTTCATAAAAATTACACAGTATCCCAACCAGGAAACTGATATTGCTATGGTTCATTGATCTTATTCAGAATTCACCAGTTTTTATATGCACTGAATCACATGTGCATGTATGGGGTAGTAATTAAGTTCTTCTCAATTTTATAACATGTATAGATTTGTGTAACCCGCACAACAGGTAACATGTAGAACTGTTTTATAGAAACTATTTATCATGTCAACCTTTTCATAGTCACAATTATCACTGTTCCACTCTCCTCCCTACCATTGGAAACAACTAAACTCTATAATCTTGTCACTTCGAGAATGTTAAAAAATGGAAATAATCCATTATGTACATTTTGGAATTGGCTTTTTAAAAATCTACCCAATTTTCTTGAGGTTCACCCACATTGTGGAATACATCAATAGTATTTTTTAGGGGGGAGATATTTAATTGTATTCTTTGATACATGTTATTGTTTAGATCTAAAATGCCCCCCCCAGTCTTATTTGGTCAGACGTGCAGCTTTTGGAAAGTGATTGGATCATGGGAGTACTATATTCATCAGTGAATTAATCCACTGATGAGTTCATAGCTGAATGTGCTGTTGGGAGGTAGGGTCTTTTTGGAGGAGATGATTCACAGGTGGGATGACCTAGAAGGTTGCATTTCTTGTTCCTGGCTTTCATGAGTTTTCTGCCATGTCCTTCCAGCATTACATTTTTGCCTTGGAGCTAGCCAATCAAGGACTGAACCCTCTGAAACGTCTTCTCTTCTACACTGTGGACGTTGGGCATTGAGTCTCAGTGATGGGAAAACTAACTAATACAGAAAATTGGTACCTCGAAATTGAAGTCATTGCTGTGACTGTACTTGACTGTGTTGTTCAGAAGCACTGGGATCTGATTTACAGGAGCAGTACCAGTCTGAATCTGATGATTCTGAAGAAATCTCAAGCACGGCATTTGGGCAAAATATGATAGGGTAGAATCAGAGATAGTTTCTACTAACTCTGCAAGTGTATATTAGCAATACCAGCAAAGCTTCAATTTGTCACTCTAGAAAGATCACTGTCCCCATCCTACCTGAGAGGCTGCAAGAAACATAGAACTAGACATGCAAATAGGCTTTTGTGTCATTGACCAAAAAAATAAATAAATAAATAAATAACTTGAGTGTTTCTACATTTGGGGACTAAAATGAAGTTCTTTCAGTAAGGTTGAGTATAGAGTTGGACATGGGTAGTTGATTGATAGTTAATAATCAGCCCCCAAACTGCCTCTTTTTCAGAAACATAGGTGACCAAGGAATATTCATTTACTTCTTGAATAGCTATCTTTCCCAGAGAAGTTTTAAACACAAGAATTATCCTTATCATGAGGGCCTGGTGAGAGGCAAGCAGCTGGTTGAGATAACCTCTTTGATTAAAGTTTCAGAGATTATGTTTCCAGAGCCCAGAAGGTCTGTCTCAGAAAGGCCTGATCTCTTTGCATCTGTTCTTTTCTCTTTCCTCACTGCAGAGTAAATAATTTACATGTTATTCAACATGTAAATTATTATTAGTTACTCAACATGTGAAGTATTATTATTATTATCATTATCATTGTTGTTGTTATCTTGGTGATTATGATAGAGGGAAATAATTATAGCAATCAAACTATGTTTTTGTCTATAGCCAATATCGTTCCTATATACATATATTGTTCCTACATTACATAATATGTAGGAAGAACTGACCTTTGCTTTGAAATCTTTCAATCTGAGCTCATCAAGATATGTCCTGTAAAAAGAATAAAGTGGCCTGCTTCTAAAGCAAGAAGCCAGGCACTTTCTCTCAGTCAGATTAACCACTGGTGGTCTGACTTTGCCTTCAGCCAGGTTAACAGGCCACAGATGACAACAGAGCAACTGGGACTCACTACACTTTTTTTCATTTTGGAAGAGGAAAGAAAACAAACATTTACAGAATACTAAATATGAGCTAGCCATAGATCAATTAATTGAATTCTTTTTTAAATACTGTAAGAAAGGTCTTATGTGATCATTTTACTGATGAGGAATACAGAGGCTCCAAAGTGAAGTGATCTGTCTAAGGTTTTCATCCCAGTTTTCAGGTAACTGGGTCCTTTTCATCTCCCATCAAAGATTACATACCCTGGCAGGAAGAATAGGGAGCAAGAGGGGTTTGTGAGGGGTGGGAAAGGAGAAAGTGGAGTAAGATGTGAGGGAAATCCCAGGCATGGCTTCTGTATGAAGCTGACAAGCAATCCTGTGAGGAAGGATCTAGCTGACATCTCCCAGGCAAATTTACAGGATAAACTTGTTCAAGTCTATTTATTAGTCATGGAAGGTTGTACCTCTTTCTGCAGGCAGGAGCTGTAGGAATTCTTACCATATGGGTGATGTCTCACATAAATACATTTATTGCAGACTGGTACTTTTAAAACATTGAAGTTATTTTTGTGTCCCCCTCCCCAACATATTATACAAATTTATTAGCACAAGTGCTAGGTTGATTACACTTATCTCTCTATTTTAAAAAAGGAAAGTGTTCATTAAGATTTTCTGGAAAATTCTAAATTCAGTGCTGTCCATTTAGGAAGCAAGGCTCAATGTGGGTTTCCCCAAGTCAGAGGCATGGTCTCCAGGAGGCAGACCTTGTCTTAGTACACACCTGGCAAGTTGGAAGAGAAAATACCCGTCAAGTTTCTATGCCCCTGAACCCCAACTGTGTCTTTTCTCATCGCCCCCCGGCTTGTTGATTGGAAGTTTATAGTTATAGCACTAACAATAGAAGTGAAAGATCTATACAATGAAAACTACAGTACTCTAAAAAAGAAAGGTAATTCACAAGGACATCAGAAAATGGAAAGAAATCCTCTGTTTCTGGATAGACAGAAGCAATATAGGCAAAATGGCCATACTTCCAAAACTGATATACATATTTAATGCAGTCCAAATCAAAATACCAATAGCATTCCTCATAGGACTACAGAAAACTATCCTAAAATTCATATGGAACCAGAAAAGACTCAGAATAGCAAATATAATCCTGGGTAATAAGAGCAAAGCAGAAGGGATCATGAATCCCAAATTTCAAGTTATATTCCAAAGATACAATGACAAAAACAGCATGGTACTGGCAGAAAAACAGACGTGTGGATCAATGGCACAGAATAGAGAACTCTGAAACAATCCCAGGTCCATTCATCTATCTGATCTTCAACAAAGCGGCCAAAAACATACCCTGAAGAAAAGATAACCTCTTTAATGTATGATGCTGGGAAAACTTGTTATCTGGATGCAAAAGATTGAATCTAGAGCCATATCTCTCACCATGTACTAAACTAAAATACAAATGGAAGAAAGATTTAAATCTTAAAACAGAAATACTGAATTTGCTGGAAGGTAACATAGGTAGAACTCCTGAAGACAAGGACTTTCTGAGCAGACTCTCAATAGCACAAGAAATAACATCAAGGATCAACAAATGGGATTATATCAAATTAAAAAGCTTCTGGATAGTGAACAACCAACAGAGTGAAGACACAAACTACAGAATTAGTAAAAATTGCCAGCTACTTCCAAGACAGAGGACTAATATCTAGAATATACACAGAACCCCCCCCCAAAATCACAGACCTTAGATGAAAAACTCAGTCAAAAATTGCGCCATTGAAATGCATACATACTTTTCAGAAGAAAAAATTCAAATAGCCAATAAATACATCAAAAAAAAATCAACATCACTGACTACTGACTAATAAGAAATGGTAGTTAGAGAAATGCTAATTAGAACAACACTAAGATGGCATCTAACTACAGAAAGAATTGCTATCATCAAGAAATCAAATAAGGCTGGGGATTTAGCTCAGTGGTTACAGTGCTTGCCTTGCAAATGCAAGGCCCTGAGTTCAATCTCCAGCACCAAAAAAAGAAAAAAGAAAAGAAAGAAATCAAATAATAACCAATTCTGATGAGACTGTGCAGGGAAAATAAAAATAAAAACCCTTTTGTAACAGCAATGGGGTAAATGCTTCCTGTTGCCGTGCACAGACTTACTGTTTTAAGGCTCAATTTGCAGGGAAGGAGACAAGATACCACTCACAAATATTAATTATTTACTAACAATAAGGAAAGTAAGAGAAAAAAAAAAACTCTAGGGATTCATACCACCAATTTGCCATTCTCATCACTGGTAATTTACAGCATGGGAATACATTCAAGCAAAGATCTTAACTGTGGCTGAGAGGAGTAGCAGTCATATAGGATGTGAGAAGAAAACAGCAGGCATGGAGGCACAACCAACAGCAGACCTCACCAACGCTCATAGGAAAAGTATCATCAGCTACTTGAGCGAAAAAAAACATCAGCTACATGAGTGAAAACATCAGCTATGTGAGCGAAAAACATCATCAGCTACACAAGTGAGAAACATCATCAGCTACATGAGCGAAAACATCAGCTACGTGAGTGAAAAACATCATCAGCTACACAAGCAAAAAACATCATCAGCTACGTCAGTGAAGACATCATCAGCAACCTTGGCAGGTGTGAGAGAGGGAGAGAAGAAGAAAGAGTGAAAGAGAGAGAGTGAGAGCGTGCACTTGCGTGCTGCACCCATAGTTATCTATGCTCTGGCAAAGGAATGACCCCTTCCAGGAAATGGGCGTGTGCGACTTTACCTCAGGCATTCACCCCAGATCTGGCTAGGACCCAGGACATCACCAGAGTGCATATCAAAGTAAATTCTTTGTTAATAGTAAAACTGTTCCTGCAAGGTTAGCCAGACCTTGGAAGAACAGGAGCACACTGGGAAAGTTAGACCTTTATCAGAACACAGGTATCTGAACCAACTCTCGATAACCATATAATGAATCTTACACCTTTCTACATTGTTGATGGGAATGTAAACAAATACAACCACTATGGAAATCAGTATGGACTAAAACTAGAAATTCCATTCTTCCCAATTATTCCCCTTCTGGATGTCTTCCTCAAAGAGTTAAGAACGTCATATTACACTTGATCTTAGACAAAAGACTGGGAAGAGATTAGGACATAATATGAGAGTGGTACATGCATACACATATTTATAGCAGCAGAATTCATAATAACTAAATCTTGGAAGCAGACTATATATATCCACGAACCAATGAATGGATAAAGAAAATGTAGCGTTTATATGCAATGAGTTACTACTCAGCTATAAAAGAAAAAGTTGTGTCATTTCTAGGAAAATCGATGCACTTTGAGACCATAATGCTAAGTGAAATAAATCAACCACACAAGCTTAAATAGCACATGATTTCTCTTATACAAGAAACTCAAACTATAAATAGAGAGCAGAATAAAATATAGATAACAGGAAACAGGGAGATAGATCTTTTGCAAATGGGGGTGGGACCAACAGATGGAGAGAGTAGGAGGGAGGAGAGCCAAAGGGTATTTAAAAAAAAAAAGAATTGAGTTTTGTTATGTACATGTACCAACTCCCCACGAGGAATGTAATCGCCATGTACTGCAAGCAAGCACTAATAAAAATAAAAATAAAAAAGGGAGGTATGATTAACGTGTGGGGACTTTGTCCTCTGGGTGTTGTCACAGTCCTGGAAACTGAGGAGCAGATTGAATAGATCTGGGAAAATGATTGTCGATAGGTTGTGCCACCTCATCTCCTTCACACTCCTGTTTGCCTCCTTTCCCCCACAAGCCTGGCTGGTCTCCTGAGGGTGTAAGGGGGCCTCAACGTGGGGTATAGCACTCTGCAAGGTCTCTGGCTCAGGATGGGGTTGGCCTTTCAAGCACAGCCTGCAAAAGGGTAAACCTCTTGCCCTAGCCATGCCAGTTTGTGGACATTTACTCCTAGGAGCTCAGTAATTAGGCTGATGAAACATTTCAGTTACAAGTATGAGCTTGGCTGACCAACCAGGGGTCCTCTAGCTCTTACCGTAGTGCCCTGACTAGGGCTCCCTGTCCCATCTTTCAAGAGGTTGCTGGAGTTCACCTCTGGAGAGGGCAGGAAGAAGTGTGGTTCGGCTTCTGGCCAGCCATCTGGTCAGCCTCCTGGCCTGCCTCAGAGTTCCAAGCAAAATTAAAGTCACTCTGCCCTTTTTCATTTGTCTCTTAGGCTCTGTATTCTGCTAATTGTGACCCACAGAACCCCCACCCAATGGCTAGCAGTTGGTAATATGCAGTGACCTGAGGTTGCTAAGTCAAATGAAAGGCTCCTGGGCACCTAGTCGGGGCCCAATGCACCCCTGTCAGCTCTTCTAAGCATGCCTATAATGGGCTAATGGCAGTGAAGGAATAACCCCCACCATTACCACCACTGGAGACTCAGCAGGGGGCCATGGATGACTGAGGCTACTCAGGGGTTCTTATTTGTTTTTTGTTTTGGGGAGTTCTTTTTTTTTTTTTTTACAGATTTTTATGAAAATTTATCCAAAATTACACAAACTTACAGGCCATTACACAAGCTTACAGACCACAATAAATTGTACCTTTTGCTCATGACAGTCAGCAATGTAAACACCCACCTACATACAGCAGTAAGTCACAACTATATAAAGTTACTATAGTACCCAGTGTACGTGTCACTGATTTAAGTTTGGGTTATTAGGTTCTCATTTCTAAGATAGCATTATTCCTCTGGATTCCCATTCCCCTCCCCCTTTGCCCTCTTCTTGTTCCCTTGAACCTTTTGTCTATTAGCTTATATCTAACACTTCCTCTTTTTGTATCCATTGTTTACCCTTTTCTTTTGCTTGTGTTTTACCTCACTAAAAGAGGGATACCATGCAGTATTCCAGCTTGCGAGACTGGTTTATTTCACTCAAAATTATAGTTTCCAGGTCCATCCATTTTTCTACAAATGACTCTAGTTTGTCATTCTTTATAGCAGAATAGTATTCCATTATGGATAGATACCACAATTTGTTTATCCAGCTACCTATTGACGGGTGTACAGGTTGCTTCCAGAATTATCTATTACAAATTGTGCTACTACAAACATTGTTGTGCAAGTATCTCTGTAGTATGATGTCTCTAGCTCTTCAGGAAAGATACCTAGTAGGGGAATGGCTGGGTCATATGGGATTTCTACATTCAGACTCTTGAGAAATCTCCATACTGATTTCCATAATGGTTGTACTAGTTTGCATTCCCACCAACAGTGTAGGAGGGTTCCCTTTTCACCACAGCCCTGGCAGCATTTGTTATTGTTTGACTTCCTAATGATTGCCATTCTTTCTGGGGTAAGGTGGAATCTTAGAGTTGTTTTAATTTGCATTTCTCTAATAGGGGCTCTCTTACTTGGACAGCCAAAGTGGAAAACAGGTTCTCAGCAGAAGTGGCACTCCCTTTGAAGCCCTCACACTTCCCACCACTGCTTACTAGTGAACCAACCAGTGCTCTGGCTCTGGGCTGCACAGGGCACGGGACTGCCAGTAGGCTTGCTGCCTGTGGCACTGACTGTTGTGTGGTCTAGCACGGCCCGGGGAGAGCAGCCAAGGTGCTAACCCACCCGCTTGCTGGTCCAGTCCTCCCACGGAGTGCTGCTGCTCATTCCTAGCTGTTAGCAATGTAACTCTAGCTACTAGTTCACTGCTGAACCAGGGCCTGTGCCACTAAGGGAATGCCCCAATTTCACTCTGAGCTCCGGGAAAATGGCAGATACAGGAGCTGCTTGGAGAAGTTAATAGAAATAGCTGGAGCACACCAGGGTAGGGTGGTGAACTGGGACAGTAACCTTCCAGGACTGATGGCCCAGCAGCCAATTTATATGAGTCATCAAGCCAGTTTATAGATTTAGGAAATTTGGAGGAAACCTTACCAATTTTGGAAACATCGTACCCTGGGGATGGGATGGGGAAATGAGGAAGAGAAGAGAAATAGGTTGAGGAGCTGAGAACAGGGACAGGAAAAGTGCAAAGGTGCCATTGAGCGCATAAAGTCATTTGTTTCTCTAGGTGCTCAGACCTCACCGCACAGGACACTTTAACAGCCTACTGAGTTGTTGAGCTGGCTCCTTCCTCACTTGCAAGATGACATTGGGGGCCATAGGGTAAATGTACTTCTCTAGTTGGCTCACCTGTCTGAGCAAGGACCAAAATAGCCTCCAGAGACAAATATCAAGATTTTGTAGAAAGCAATACCAACTGTAAGCTGCCTATATGTAGAAAGATGAAATCTGGAAGGGTACCCATCCAGATTTCAACTTCTTACATATAGACTTGGAATGTGTCAGGGTGAGAGAAGAAAGAGGGGCAGGAGAGCTCTCTTGAAATAATTGCAAAGATATCAAATGGAAAATAATTAAGTTTTATTTTCCCCCCTCTGGTCCCAGAAAGGAGAAACTGGATGGGTCAGAAATGAATAGGATAGATACTAGGGGTAAGACAAACTTCAGTTTACCATAAGAAAATATTTTCTAATAAAGAAGGAAGAGTGCTCTTATCATGTGTTAGGCACTTTAATGAATACTTAGTGTTAATTATTCAACTTAGCACTTCATGACTTCTATCAACTCAGTGATAAAATGAAATGGCAGGGAGTTAGCAGAATATGGGTCACTAGAGGCCCATAAGCAGAAAAGAGGTTAAAGAACCATTTGACTGGTATACTATGTGGGGTATTCAGACTGTATGTGGGGATTTGTACTATGTGACTAATGGGCCTTATCAGACCACTAGCATTCAGAATTCCAAATTAAAGAATCAAGGATCCTTAAGAGCAGAAAGAACCTGAGACCCTGGGGATCTCTGTCTGGTCCAGTCTCCTCACAATACCCATTCTGTGATTTTCTCTTCCCTGTATTTAGGGTTCGGGTTTGACAAGAAATGATTACACTTAAGGAGCGTACAAAAGCAGTTTCTCTGGGTAGCATGAATTTGGGGGAAAAAAATGTACCTTTAACTCCAGGGGAATTGTTCAGCCTGATACCTAGAAGAATAGAAATGTTTGAAAGTTCAAGTTGGTTCACTGCTGGCAGCTGAAGACATTTTCCTTTGACATGAAAAGGATGCACGAGGAGGGGCAGGCTGGTAGTCAAGGACAAGATGTTTAAAACAAAAATAACCACTCTGTTTTATGAAAGGAAATACTGCTCATCTAGGCCATAGTAATTCCTCATTGCAAGCTAAGAAGAGGTAAGTGATGATAACAGATGAGAGGCGTATTTCCGGGTTCTAATTCACACAAGCAAAGAATTGAATGGCAAATTGAGGGCCGTGAGAAAGTTTATTTAAATAACAGAAGAAAAGGAAACCTGTTCTGCCACATGAATGAAATAGTTGCTAGCTTGGGCAGTTAGAGAGCCAAAAGAGGAGGGGGTGGTTAGGGAAGGAGAGCAAGAGTGTCAGCTCCTAGTATTGTTTCCATTTATTCTGTCTCAATTCTTGTGAGAGTTTTCCTAATCCTGTGAGAAAAGGGCCCTTGAATTTCGTGCTCCAGGCTGAGGTCAAGTCTAGGCCACTCCCTTAGGTCACACCCAGCTCAAACCATGCCCTACTCCTACCTCAGTGACAACCACTTGTTGATTTGGTGGAGTTAGGTGAGCACTCTAACCACTGAGCTAAATCCCCTGCCCCTATTTGGTGGAGTTGAGAGGTTGCACAAAGGAATTGAGAAGTTCTGTTATCCACTAGTGTTGTAACCATAGGTATGTCCTAGCACCTCTCTGGGCCTCAATTCCCACATCTGTAAAGGAAAGGAGTTGGATTTTACTGCACTATCTCAAGAGATCCTTCCTGTCTAGCAAAAAATAAAAATTAAAGCAAACAAATTGGGTTTGGGTATCTTGTACATTCTATTTGTGGGAGTTATAGGATCAGAGTCCTGTTATGGTTTGAACATGGGTCACTTCAGAACTGAAATCTTCCCACTTCTTTCATCAGCTAAAATGTGACTCTAACATCCATACAATGAAGATTTCAAAGGCTTTCAATGGCTACAGTGTTTCTCAACAGCCAAGATCCTGAAGGGTAAAAACTAAGGATTCTCTTTTTATGTTTCTTGTACTTTCCTAAGGTAGCCAACCTGCTTTTTTAGCCACTGCCAAGACAATTTGGCCTGTAGCACAAAAATGTGGAGCATCTGTTGGTGTGGTCCCCTGAACTGAGCAACTGGACAGGAGGACAGTGAGGACTGGATAAAACTGGTTTCTGCCATTACAGGCATCAAGTTTGTTGTGGGAAAAGTGGATATAATGATCATATTATATCTACAAGGCAGAAAGACAAAGTACCTCAAGGGTTTAGAGAAAGCAAGAAGCCTTGTGGAATAGTAAAAAATGTGCTAGACTAGAAGTTTGAGAACTGTAGGTTCTAATCTTATGTTGCCCCACAGAGCAGCTAGACCATCTCCTGGGATCTGCAACTTTAAGGCCTCTTGGTATTAAGTGAGTATTTCTGGCTTGAGTAAAGCCTCAGTGCATTTGTGGTGGACACTAAAGGGCTAATAATGTTGGGCAGCAGAGGCTGGGACAGAGTTTCCCTGAGCAGGCTAACAATATATGTGTCTTCATGGAGTGGAAGAAGTGCTGGATGCACTAGACAGCTAGTAACTAGTGTGGCTACTGAACCAAAGAGGGGATATATAATTTGAAGCTGCAGAGGGAACCCTTGAATATCAGACCCAGAAATTCTGAACTTGCTTATGAAAAGCAATAGCAGTCATGCCTGGTTTGCAAGCTGGGAAGTGCTGGTGAACAAACAGCCACGACACTGAATAGAGATTCCAGTAATGAACTATGTCGTACCTAGTTTCCATTGTGCTCAGGCATTCAAGGAATGGCAATTCCCTTCTCTTGGGAAACTTGAACAAATAGACTCCTGATAATGGTCAGTTCTCACCAATGTCAGTGGAGAAAGAAACATGATAGAAAGCAGTGGTCCATCCTTGAGGCAGCTGCCAGGGTACCATGCATGAATCTGGCTCCTTTTTTAGGAACTAGGGTAGCTGACCTTGTTTTCTGATGACAGATGGTAGAAGAGGTGGTCTAAATTGAGTTTCTTCCTCATTGACTGATTAAGCTGATGGATAGAGAGTATAGTGGAGAGTGAGTAAAGGGTAATGGAAGGAAAAGTCTTCCTTGGGGTCATGTGACTTGAATTAATGATCAACTCTGTTCAAAGAGTTTGAGGTAACAGTGGGGTCAAGAATGAATCTAGCCAGACCACCAGTGACTCCCACATTGCTTGGCAGCTTGCTGGGGAACCTCTGGCCCAGCAGGCATACCACATCACCTGAGACCCCAGGTGACTTCAGCGTGGCTCAGTGGCTTCCTGGGGAGCCTTGGGGTGGGGAGGGCCCTCTCCCCTTGACCCAACCAGGCTGGGCCAGACCACCAGAAACTCCCACGTGGCTTGGCAGCTTACTGGGGAACCTCGGGCTGGTGCGGGCCCCCTCCCGTGCCATAAACAGACCTGCCCAGACCACCAGGGGCTGCTCAGCAGCACTCTAAGGAACTTTGGGCCTGGAGCACCTCCCTCTCTGGGACCAGAGCAGGCCTTCCCACATCACTGATGACCCCAGGTGAGTCCACTGCACCTTGGCAATTTGCTGGGGAGCCTCTGGCTGGTGAGTGCCACCTCCCCACAACCCAAAAAAGCCTGCCCACACCCCCAGCGACTTTGGGGCAACTCAGAAGCTTACTTGACAGCCTAGGACCTGTGAGAGTTCCCTATCCCGGGCCCAGCAGAGTCCCCCAGCCCACTGGCAACTCCATCTCACCTGGGCAGCCTGCTGAGGAACCTCGGTTCTTCACCAATATGAGTAGAATCAACCATACCCAAGCCACTGAGGAAAGCTCCGGAGATATAATGGACACAAGAGCCAACAAACGCATATACCTAGAAGACACCATAAGGAGAGACTTTTCATTGAAAAGCATAGATACTTGTCTTAACATAATCTCTCACAAACATAATACAAAATCAACATGGAGAACAAAGTAAGGGGGGAATATATATGTATACTAAGAAAAGAACAAGGCACAGAAATAAAACACAACCCTAGAGCCCCGGCGCAACCAGAACAAATCCAGAGGACATGGAGATAGAGGAAACCAGAAGATACCCAACCAAACTCTCAGAAATGATAGCAGGAGAAGTTAAGAAACAGATATAGAGAGCATCAGACTAGAAAAAATTGCCCAAGTTAAAAAAGAGATGACAATCATAATAAAAGACCTGCTTAGTGAATTTAGGGTAGACACAGATTAAAAAAAAAAAAAAGAGGAGCTTAGAAAAACAATGGAAAATTTGAACGTTCAACTTAGCGAAGCAAAGGAACCCATGAAACAGATCCAAACAGATGTCCAAGAAATCAAAAACTCGCTTGAAAATATACACAGCCAACTGAATGAGAGCAAAGATAGAATCTCAGACCTAGAAAACAAAGAGGCAATTAGTGACAATGAAAAGAAACACCTCATAAAATAGCTAGAGATTATGAAAAATCACTGCAACAGGTACAAGATGATGCAAAGAAAAACAATATAAGAGTGATTGGAGTGAATGAAAAAGCAGGGGACAGTGGAAATGATCTAAAAAGACTATTTATAGAAGAAATGACAGAAAATTTCCCAAGTATGAGAAAAGAACTTGACATAGAGATAGGCAAGGCAGGGGCTGGGGATTTAGCTCAGTGATTAGAGTGCTTGCCTTGCAAGCACAAGGGCCTGAGTTCGATCCCCAGCACCACAAAAAAAAAAAAAAAAAGAAAAGAAAAAAGATAAGCAAGGCATATAGAACCCCAATTACCCATGACCAAAACAAATCTACACCAAGACATATAATAATCAAGATTCCAGAAATTAAATGAAAGAACACAATACTGAAAATTGTTAGAGAAAAGAAACAAATCACTTACAAATGGAAACCCATCAGAATCACAGCGGACTTTTCAACACAAACCCTTAAATCAAGGAAAGCCTAGAGCAAAATATTTCAAATCTTAAAACAATCGCAAACTCAGATCAATATACCCAGCCAAATTATCTTTCAAATTCAACAATGAAATAAGATACTTCCATGACAAAGAACAACTGATGAAATTTATGACCCTCAAACCACCTGTACAAAATATTTTGAAGGATATCCTAGAAATGGAAAAAGGAGCCTAAATTACAAGGACACAAGTAAAAAGAGCCCACCAAGTAAGGCAAGCCATTAAATGGAGGTGAAACACAGAATCAACAGAAAAGATAATTGGCAAAGATAAGTCAGTATATAACACCAGTAACCATCAGTGTAAAAGGTCTCAACTCATCAATCAGAAGAAACAGAGTAGCACAATGGAACAAGAAACAAGATCCATCAATATGCTGCATAAAAGAGACAAATTTTACCCAAAAGGAAATTCATAGATTTAAAATCAAAGGATGGAAAACAATATTTCATGCAACAGGACCCAGAAAAAAGCAGGGATAGCTATCCTAATCTCAGACAAAATGAACTTCAAACCAAGACTGATAAAGAGGGACAAAGAAGGTCATTACAGGCACAAAGGACAGCAACGTGGGCCGGAGGCGCCCCAAAGGTATCTCCAGCAGCAGGGAACTGCCCAGATCCCTCCCAGCCTCCCAAAAGCAGTGCGGCGGGTTCTCCCGACCACAGAATTCTGGTGGACCAGGTGAGAATTTCCCGGGCTTTGCACAGGACACGCCCCTGGCACAAAGGACTGCAACGTGGGCCCGTGTGCTGGTGGGGTCTAAATCCATCAACATGCATAAAATCTAGGCTTCCTCACTGGTGACACTATCTTCTGCTGTTCCCCTACCCACACTCTTTTTTTTTTATTGTTTTTTTGTTGGTTTGCTTGTTTGTTTTATTGCGCTTTGTTGACTTTGTCACTTTCTTTATCCCTCCTCTTCTCCAAGCCACTAATACCAAGCAGATCCAACTATTACCATATCACTCAAGATAACTCAGCAGACATAAAGGTCAAAAGAACCAAGAAATGCATATAGACAGAAGAAACTGCAAAAACAGACATTCCCTATGAGAACACTATTATCTATCTTAATTTAACCTCCCCCAAAGAAGACATAAAACCAACACAGAGCACAAACCAAGCGGGGCAAATTACATATTTATACAAAGAAAATGACAAGACATAGAAGCAAAACACAACCCCAGTTCCCCAGCACACCCAAAACAAATACAGAGGACAATGATATAGAGGAAATCAAAAAACACCCAATTGAACTCTCAGATATGATAGCATCAGAAGTTGAAAAGCAGTTAGGCGTGGCTATAGAGAACATCAGACTAGAAATGATTGTCCAAGTCAAACAAGAGGTGACAAGCATAATCAAGGATTTGCTCAGTGAGTTCAGGGTAGACACAGATAAAAAAAACAGAGGAGCTAAGAAAAACAATGGAAAACTTGAACACTCAACTTAGCAAAGAAATGGAACCCATGAAACACATTGAAACAGATATCCAAGAAATAAAAAAAAACTCACTGGAAAGCATACCCAGCTGACTGAATAAGAGCAAAGATGGAATCTCAGACCTAGAGGACAGGTCTGCAATAAATGACAATGAAAAAAAGACCTCTTAAAAATAGCTAAAGAATATGAAAAATCACTACAACAGCTGCAAGACGATGCAAAGAGGAACAATATAAGAGTGATAGGAGTGAAGGAAAAAGTAGGAGATGATGCGAAGGATCTAAAATGATTATTTACAGAAATAATGACAGAAAACTTCCCAAGCATGAGAAAAGAACTTGATATAGAGATAAATGAGGCATATAGAACCCCATCTACTCATAAGCAAAATAAATCTACACCAAGACATATAATAATCAACATTCCAGAAATCCATCAAAAGAACAGAATACTGAAAATTATTAGAGAAAAAAACAAATCACCTATAGAGGTAAACCCATCAGAATCACAGCGGATTTGTCTGCACAAACTCATAAATCAAGGAGACCCTGGAGCAAAGTATTTCAAGCCTTAAAAGAAAACAATCACCAATCCAGATTGAGGTACCCAGCCAAAGTATCTTTCAAATTCAACAATGAAATAAGATACTTCCATGACAAAGGACAACTGAAGAAATTTGTGACCTGAAAACCACCTCTACAAAACATCTTAAAGGAGGTCCTGGAAAGGAAAAAGTTAACTCTAATTACAAGGACACTAATAAGAACTCACTAGGTAAGACAAACAGTTGAACTGAGGTGAAACACAGAACCAACAACAGAAAAGATATATGGCAAAAATAAGTCAATACATAACAGCTATAACTATTAATGTAAATGGGCTAAACTCACCTATCAAAAGCAACAGGCTAGCAGAATGGATCAAGAAAGAAGTTCCAGCAATATGCTGTATACAAGAGACACATTTAACCCAAAAAGAAATACATAGATTGAAATTCAAAGGATGGGAACAATATTTCAGGCAACAGGAACTGAGAAAAAAGCAGGAGTAGCTATCCTAATCTCAGACAAAGTAAATCAAACCAAGACTAATAAAGAGAGACAAAGACGGGCGTTACATACTTCTGAAGGGAAAACTCCAAGAGGAAGAAATAACAATCATTAATATATATGCACCAAATATTAGTGCACCCAAACACATAAAACTAATACTAAGGGATATGAAAGATCAAATAAACACTAACATAATTATAATGGGAGACTTCAACACCCCACTGTAACAAATAGACAGATCATCTAGGCAGAAAATTAACAAAGAAATATCAGAATTGAATCAACTCTGTGAACAAATGGACTTAGCAGATGTGTACAGAGTGTTCCACCCTACAACAGCAGAATCCACATTCTTCTCAGCTGCACACGGTTCATTCTCCAAAATAGACCACATAGTTGTTCATAAAGGATACTTAAGTAAATGTAAGGGCATTGAAATTATCCCATGCATACTATCAGACCATAGTGCAATGAAAATAGAATTCAATGGCAGCAGAAACCAAAAAAATCACATAAACACATGGAAACTAAAAAATATCCTGCTGAATAACAGTTGGGTCACAGAAGAAATTAAAGAAGAAGTTAAGCAATTTTACAGTGAAATGAAAATGACAATGCAACACACTAGAAACTATGGGATACAATGAAAGCAGTACTGCAAGGGAAGTTCATTGCATTGAACTCCCACATCAAAAAGACAGAAAGAGCTCAAATAAACAACTTAATGTTGAACCTCAAAAAACTAGAAAAAGAAGAATAAATCAAGGCCAAAGCTCATAGGAGAGAGGAAATCATTAAGATCACAGCTGAAATCAATGCAATTGAGACCAAGAAACAATACAAAGAATCAATGAATCAAAGAGTTGGTTCTTTGAAAGAATAAACAAAATAGACAAACCCCTAGCCAAATTTATAAAAAAAAAAAAAAAGAAAGAAAAAACCCAAATCCACTCAATAAAAAATGAAAGGGGTGAAGTCACAACTGACCCGTCAGAAATTCAAAGGGTCATCAACACCTACTTCAAGAACCTATGCTCAAACAAGATGGAAGACACGGAAGAAATGGACAGTTTCCTAGAATCATGTGAATTACCAAAACAAAACGAAGAAGAGATAAAAACACTCAATAAACCAATATCAGCCAATGAAATTGAAGAGGTAATTAAAAACCTACCTACAAGGAAAAGTCCAGGTCCTGATGACTTCACAGCTGAATTCTACAAAAAATTCAATGGTGATCTAATACCACTATTCATTAAACTCTTTAATGAAATTGAAAAAGAAGCAGTACTTCCAAAAACATTTCTGGAAGCAAGCAATACCCTGATACTAAAACCAGAAAAGGATCCAAATGAAAAAGAGAACTACAGACCAATCTCCCTAATGAACATAGATGCAAAATTTCTCAACAAGATACTGGACAATAGAATACAACGAATTATCAAGAAGATCATATACCATGACCAAGTAGGATTCATCCCAGGAATGCAGGGATGGTTCAGCATATGTAAATCAATACATGTAACACACCATATCAACAAAGTTAAAGACAAAAATCACATGATCATCTCAATAGATGCAGAAAAAGCATTTGACAAAATCCAACACATATTCATGATAAAAACACTACAGAAAATAGGAATAGATGGTGTATACCTAAATTTGATAAAAGCCATATATGACAAACCAACAGCCAACACCACACTTAATGGTCAGAAACTGGAAGCTTTCACATTAAAATCCAGAACAAGACAAGGTTGCCCACTATCACCACTGTTATTCAACATAGTTCTAGAAACATTAGCCAGAGCAATAAGACAAGAAAAACAAATTAAAGGGATAAAGATAGGAAAAGAAGAAGTCAAACTATCCTTATTGGCGGATGACATGATACTCTACATAGAAGACCCAAAAAACTCTGCCAAAAAGCTTCTAGATTTAATTATGAAGTTCAGTTACATTGCTGTATACAAAGTCAAAACCCAAAAGTCAATAGCATTCCTATACACGAACAACAAACTCACCAAAAAAGAAAGAAAAGAAGATATGCCTTTCACAATTACACACAAAAAAAATAAAATACCTAGGAATCTAGTTAACAAAAGAAGTAAAAGATCTTTACATCAAAAACTACAGTACTCTCAAAAAGAAAATTGAAAGGGATATCAGAAAATGGAAAGATATCCCATCTTCCTGGGTGGGAAGAACCAACATACTGAAAATGGCTAGGCTTCCTAAATTATTATACAGATTTAATGCAATTCCAATCAAGATACCACCAACATACTTCAAAGAATTAGAAAGGACAATCATGAATTTCGTCTGGAGCCAAAAGAGACCCAGCATAGCAAAAACAATCCTAAGCAACAGGGGAAAGGCAGGGGGCATCACAGTCCCCGGTCTAAAACTATACTATAAAGATACAGTGATAAAAACAGTATGGTACTGGCAAAAAGACAGACCTGAGGAACAATGGAATAGATTGGAGGATGCAGAAACAACTCCAAATACACTCAAATACCTCATCTTTGACAAAGGAGCCAAACATCCTCACTGAAAGAAATATAGCCTCTTTAACAAATGGTGCTGGACAAATTGGCTTGCCACATGCTGGAAACTAAATCTAGATACATATCTCTCACCATGTGCTAAACTGAGATGGAAGTGGGTCAAAGATCTAAACATTAAAATTTACTGGAGAATAGAATAGGAAGAACCCTTGAAGACATAGGGGTTGGAAAAAATTTATGGACAGAACCCAGACTGCATGGGAAACAATACAAAGAATCAGTGCTTGGGACCACATGCTATCAAAAAGCTTTTGCAGAGCAAAAGAAATCACCAATACAGCAGGATGAAAAACCACAGAATGGGAAAAAATTTTACTAGCTATCCATCAGACAAAGGTCTGACATCTAGAATATATAAAGAACCCAAAAACAGCAAACCTCCCAAATATAAAGATCCAATCCAAAAATGGGCAACTGAAATGAATAAACATTTCTCAAATGAAGAAATAAAAATGGCAAATAAATACATGAAAAAGTGTTCAACATCACTAGTCATTGGAGAGATGCAAATCAAAACAACGTTAAGATTCCATCTCACTCCAGAAAGAATCACATCTATAAAAAAAAACTCAATCAACAACAAATGCTGGAGGGGCTGTGGGGAGAAAGAAACCCTCCTCCACTGTTGGTGGGAATGCAGACTGGTCCAGCCACTGTGGAAATCAATATGGAGATTCCTCAAAAAACTAGAACTAGAGGTTCCATTTGCTCCAGTATTCCCCTACTGGGGATTTTTTTTTTTTAACCAAGAACATGTATTGGTACATTGTCCATATATTGATCACATTTAACATGTTTGTTTTGTACCTGTACATGGTGTCTCCTGATTCTCCCCCCTCTATCCTCCCCTCCCTTCTGTTCCCTCCATCCCTATTTACAGCAGGTTTATTTACAGCTCTCCATGATTTCCCTTTCCCCTTTCTTTGCGTTTTTTCCCTTCCTGCCTTTCCCCCCTTCCCTCTTTCTGGTACTCCTCTCCTTTGTATATTATCTTCCTTTTATATAATATCCGTTACACTACTTTGTCCTTATTTACAGTTATGGTTTCTCGTATCAGAGAAACAATTCAATGTGTGCTCATGAGTGTCTGATTTATTTTGCTTAGTAGTATATTCTCAAGGAACATCCATTCACATATAAATGACTCTAGTTTATTCTTCTTTATGGCAGTGTAGTACTCCATTGTGTAGAAAAGCCACATCTTCTTTAGTCATTTATTGGTCGTTGGGCATTTGGGCTGTTTCCAAAACCTAGCTATTACAAACTGCACTGCTATGAACATGGTTGTGCATATATCTCTGTGGTATGATGATTTTAATTCTTCTGGAAAGATCCCCAGTAGGGGAATAGCTGGATCAAAAGGAATCTCTAGTTCTAGTTGTTTGAGGAATCTCCATATTGATTTCCACAGTGGCTGGACCAGTCTGCATTCCCACCAACAGTGGAGGAGGGTTCTTTTCTCCCCACAGCCCCTCTAGCATTTGTTGTTGGTTGATTTTTTTCATAGATGCAATTCTTTCTGGAGTGAGATGGTATCTTAATGTTGTTTTGATTTGCATCTCTCCAATGACTAGTGATGTTGAACACTTTTTCATATATTTATTTGCCATTTTTATTTCTTCATTTGAGAAATGTTTATTCATTTCAGTTGTCCATTTTTGGATTGGGTCTTTAAATTTGGGAGGTTTAATTTTTTCCAGTTCTTTATATATTCTAGATGTCAGACCTTTTTCTGATGGATATCTAGTAAAAATTTTTTCCCATTCCGTGGTTTTTCATCCTGCTCTATTGGTGATTTCTTTTGCTCTGCAAAAGCTTTTTAATAGCATGTGGTCCCAAGCACTGATTCTTTGTATTGATTCCCATGCAGTCTGGGTTCTGTCCATAAATTTTTTCCCAACCCCTGTCTTCAAGGGTTCTTCCTATTCTATTCTCCAGTAAATTTAGTGTTTCTGTTTTAATGTTTAGATCTTTGACCCACTTCCATCTCAGTTTAGTGCATGGTGAGAGTCATGGGTCCAGTTTTAGTTTTCGGCATGTGGCAAGACAATTTGTTCAGCACCATTTGTTAAAGAGGCTATCTTTCTTTCAGTGAGGATGTTTGGCTCTTTGTTGAAGATGAGGTATTTGAGTGCATCTGGAGTTGTTTCTGTATCTTCCAATCTATTCCATTGATCCTCAGGTCTGTCTTTTTGCCAGTACCATACTGTTTTTATCACTGTATCTTTATAGTATAGTTTCAGATCGGGGACTGTGATGCCCCCTGCCTTTCCCCTGTTGCTTAGGATTGTTTTTGCTATGCTGGGTCTCTTTTGGTTCCAGATGAAATTCATGATTGTCCTTTCTAATTCTTTGAAGTATGTTGGTGGTATCTTGATTGGAATTGCATTAAATCTGTATAATAGTTTAGGAACTATAGCCATTTTCACTATGTTGGTACTTCCTACCCAGGAGCATTGAATATCTTTCCATTTTCTGATATCCCTTTCAATTTTCTTTTTGAGAGTACTGTAGTTTTCGATGTAAAGATCTTTTACTTCTTTTGTTAGATATATTCCTAGGTATTTTATTTTTTTGTGTGTAATTGTGAAAGGTATATCTTCTGCTATTTCTTTTTCTGTGAGTTTGTTGTTTGTGTATAGGAATGCTATTGACTTTTGGGTGTTTTGTTTCTTTCTATTTACTCAAGGATGCTCCGTGAGCCAGTATGTGGTCCATCTTGGAGACAGTCCCATGAGCTGCTGATGAGAGTATGTATTCTGTTGTTGTGTGGAGCACTATGTAGATGTCTATTAAGTTCATTTTTTCAAAGGTTTTGTTCAATTCTGATATGTCTTTGTTGGTTTTTTGCCTAGTTGATCTGTCTATTTGTGACAGTGATGTATTAAGGTCCCTCATTACAATTGTATTGGTGATTTTCTGACTTTTCATGTCCATTAGTGCTTGTTTTATGAAGTTGAGTTCTTTTCTATGCTTGGTATTTATAGTTTGCATCTCTTTTTTAGCTCCTCTTATTTTTTATTAGTAAATTGTATCTTGGTTCATGAATGCTTTTGTTTGCAAACAATTTTGTTCACAAACAGAAGTGTTTGGCAAAATTTCATTTTTGTTTACAAACTCTGCATCAGGTGATGAACACAACCATGGCTATCTTTTCTGCATCTACGTGAACATGGCCATCTTCTCCAGAATCATGGAATGAATTAAGTTTGTGAAGTGAGGTACCACTGTATCTTCTCTAGATTCACTAATAATTCTTTAATTATCTTTGCAATTATTTCTGCTTTGAATATCCTTAATATCTTATTAACCTATTTTGTTACCTCCACTGCTTCTATTTCAGATGGTTTGTTTTTGTGGCTTTTTATTCATTCCTCTTCAGTGTCCTTTGGATTTGCTTTGGGCAAGTTGAGAGCTTTGGGGGGCATTTTGCTTCCATGTTTTCATATTTTCTGTTTGTTGTTGTTGTTTCTTTGTTTTCTGTACTGACGCTTGCAGATTGCTTATGGTGAGTAACTTTATTGGTAGTATAATGTCTACTTTTCAGAGATGTCCTCTAGGCATAGCTAGCTATTTGCCTTTGGGTCTAGCTCAGGATCCAACCACCTTCCTTTATTAAGAAAGGAAGGTTGCAGCTTATTTGTCCCCATACTTAGTTCTTCGGGAATGGGTGACAGTATTGTTTATGATCCCCAGGCAATCTAGATATTGACATACATAGAAAACCAATTGACAGAAGTGACTATGTCACCTTGGATGAAGTAGTAAAATCAGCAACACCAATAACATCAAATACAAACTGGATAATGAAAATCCCTAAGAACTAACACTGTACCACCTTTAATCATAGAAACAAGATCCATAGTTGTACAAACTCTAATACAAACCAGATCTTGATATACAGTAAGTATAGATTGTATGTATATGTCTTAGTTACTTTTCTATCATTGCTGAGACAAAATACCCGGCACCCAAAACAGAAGGGGGAAAGGTTTATTTGGCTCACAGTTTGTAGAGGTTTCAGTCCACAATCAGCTGCTTCCAAGGCAGAGTGGCATGGCAGACAGGTAAGAAAATGCCAGCCCATTCATTCCCAAGGATAAGACCAAGGCTCAGCTAAACTCTCCACTTTCTTCTTAGACTCATTATTAGGGATCTCATTCACTTCTCAAAGTGAGGAATGTAAAAGACCCAAGTCTTGAAGCGGCAAGTGTAATGAGAGATGGAGAGAAAATCCAAACCTAGGGAAAAATTACTGTGTTGCATGTGCATAACAAATATGCCTTTCTGAGGATCACTTAAGGGCCATGTCAAACTCATCTGGACCTGAGAGACTAGTGATCAGCAGCCTGAGGGTAAAATCAAGATAGAGGGAAGAGAGTAAGGTTATATTCTAAATTCTACCACCTTTACCCTTCATTATAGGAGAAAGGGGATCATTTTGTGAATCCACTTATATATGAGGATCTTTAAGCCTTCCTGTAACTCTACATAGAGGCTTTCCAGAGATAACTGCAGCTCCTGATCCTGTGGCAAGGGTTCTCTGGCTGATACCCCATGTTATAATAGTATAGAGCCAGCTCTAATGCCAGTACCAAACACCAAGCACTTACCCTGGAGACTGCTTGTCACCCAGACATACATTATTACAAATCCTGCTTTTACCACACACTCTTGAGTCAGTATCTGGTGTCCTTGAAGACTTAGAATTGTATAATTAGGAGTGAAAGAGATATGAAAGCCCTGAGAAGTCAGTCTTTCTTCACATCACAAATGGAGAAACTAAAACCCAGAGACATCAAGGAGTTATCTGAGAAACACAGCAAGACAGTGGAATATTCAAAACTATAACTCAATACTCTTTACTCGTTTTATGGTGCTTTTTCTTCACAATACCATAATGCCTCTTCCCTGACAGAATTAATAACAGCTAACATTTTTTGTGGGCTTACCACATGTCAGGCCCTGTTCTAAATGATTTACTACATTTAATCCTCGTTAGAAGTTGATGAGATAATTGCTATTATCTCAGTTTAAAGCTGAATAATCTAAGGTACAGAGAAAGACCTACTTTGTCTTTCCCCCATCTGTGAAGTGAGAGTGGGGACCAGAATCCACCAAGGTTCACCAATGAAGGCCAAGCATTGCTACTGGAGAGGCCGAATTATATACCCCAGAGAACTGGGTCAGGGAGCAAATAAACCTATCAGGCACATTGTTAGTGTGACAAGACTTTCCCTAAAATCTTTCTGAGATCAGATGGGTTAAAAAAGGGAGTTTTAATTGAGGGGAGTGGCAGAAGGTAAGGGAAGAGAAGAAAGGTGCTGTAGAGCTGGGGCACATGAGATTTGAGAGCAGAATGACAGAACAAATGAATTGGAAAGTTGGAAGACCCTATAAGTGGGCACATCCCCTACACCAAGCCATCTCCACCCCCTGCTTACAGGAGTCTGACCCTCAGGACTTTAATGAGGCCTACTGCCTTCTGAAACAAAAAGAACAAGAGAAGTCTGATCTGTAAACCTAGGGGTAGCAGAGACTCCAGTCACAGGGCACAATGCTTCCCTATCAGTCTTTCATGTTCTCTTGCAGGTGGAAGAGGATACCCAACCCCTGTTTTCTAGGCCTAGAGAACAACATGAGTGTAACCTCACTTTTTGCTCAAGATACTATCAGAAGCCAGTAGAGATGGCCAGGGAAGATCTAACCACTAACTCCCAGACTGCTCTGGAAAATTTCCATTCCATCTATCCTGACAGGCCAGCTCTTCTTCACCCCAAGTCATCCTACCTCTAAGCCTTGATTCCCTGACTTCTCACTCTGTTCCATAAAAGTGAAATTGGGGATAGCAAGAAAGGCAAATGTGCCTTGGCCACTAGATTGGAGCTGAGAAAAAAAATGTGGTAGAGACTGATGGCTCAAAGGAAGCTTCAGGATTATCTGATTTGACAATTATCATGACCTAGGCTTTTAGCCTATATTGTCTTGTCCTTTAGCACCACTCCTAACCTCCAACACCCTCTTATTGGTAGGGCCACAAAGAATGAACTGTGCTTCTTCTCTATCTCGGCTTTGAAGTTCTAAGTCTGATGGTCTAACCTTCCATACCCATGTCCATCTTTTGACAGCCCAGTTCTTGAAGCCATGAACCCAGTTTAGCTTGCAGAGTGGTAGTTATAAAAGCATCAAGGTAGTAAAAAGTAGGTTGAGGGAGGTAGGGAGGAAGGGAACAAATGGCTTATTTGAAGGGAGCTACTTCTGGGGGAGCAGAAAGACGCTAGGGTAATGATACTCTGATCACTGCCTCTGATGAGATTTTATGGGCAATTTCTTTCTCATTCAGATGGGAGCTCTGAAAGCTCAAGAATAAAGTATGACTTAAGAATTTAATAATCTTATCCTTTTGTGAGTGCATGAAAATTAGTGTACTTACTAATTTTCATCTGCTCCTCTTCACCCTATCTTTCTCTGTTTCCTTTTTTGCTCCTTTGTTTCTCTCTTCTTCCCTTAACTGGTTATTATATGGACTTTAAAATAATTGGAGTGGACCCAGACAACATGGCTAAATAGGGAAGGAGTCATTTCAGAGAGAAGAACAACTAAAAACACAAGTAACTGAAAGCAGCAGAGGGACATAAACCCTGATACAAAAAATCAACTTGAAAGCAGATAATTATAGACCAAACAAAACATATGGACAGTAGTTAAAAAGAAGGGAAGTGGTCTGCCAGGACCAGTTCATGGGGTCTCCACTCTTCTACTGCCAGTTCTATCTTGAGAACTTTCCAAATAGCCAGAGGGAATCAAAGAGTACAACAGAGTCAAGCTTTCCAGGACAGATTTGGGGTATATGGGCCCCTTCATCCCATCATTCCCCTGCAAACACTGAAGAGGCTGCAGCCATGCAGCATCCTCACCAGTGCACACAAGGGGCAGGGGAGACTCCCTCGCCACCTCCAGAATCTCAAGCAGTGACAGGATAAACAAATGAACAGGGACCATCAAGTCCACTCAGGTGCTTGTGCCTGGAGTCATCAATATTGGGCCCTGGCCATGCCCAAGTCACCACTGGGTGTCTCAAATTTGCTGCATACCAACCATGACTGTCATCTGGCATACAGAGCTAACACAGGACCCATTTGTGTCTGAACTTGGTGCCCTGAGATCACTGGAATCCCCACCCACTATTCACTGCCCCACTGCAGGCTAGCCCAGAAGAAGAAGGTGACAGATGGACGTCACTTTCTCCCAGAGCTCTGGCTCATGGCCCGGGCTCACACCCCAGCTCACAGCCTGGGCTCATGGCCTTGGTTCACAGTCCAGCTCACAGCACCAGAT
>PVJO010021628.1:0-29683 GCA_004026905.1 Hystrix cristata | reverse complement strand
ATCCTGGGCATTTTTTCTGCATCTCTTCATCTTAACATTCAGTGATGGACGAGATGTTGTCTATACTCCCCTTTAACACTTTAACTTTGTGTTTAAATAAAAATCGTTACTAGTAGACAATTTTAAAAGTGGTACTGTCTTAGTTACTTTTCTAGAATCAATGGTTTGCAAGACAGCAGATTTAATACAGTACCAATACAAATTACAACATTCACACAACAAGCCAAATGCAGGAAGAGTGCAGAACATCTACCTATGCACTGGACACCTGAAAGATCCAATTAAGGGTTAGGAGCTCACTGCAATGTCCCATGTACATCTATGTTTGCACTAAAAAGCTGAAGAAGTCTGTACTGGAAGCAGGATATGCTGTGTGCAATGGAGATAAAGGCCAGAGCTTACCTGAAGCAAACACCCATCCTCCATGACATCAAGACACCCCAGCTCCTTCTGCGACAAGAACAGTGAAGTTCCCTTCATGAGAACCAGCGGAAGAGACCTTCTCCTGGGAAACAGAAGGCTCTATCTTTTGCTCCCATTCTCCTTTATACTGTCTTGGCAAAAACCTTCAGGTGGATCTTTGACGCCCAGAACCACACCAACTCAGTCCAGTTGGATGTTCCTGCTCAAGGTGGCCATGTGAGTCCACCACAATCCACCTCTGGTCAATTTGATAGCCAGACCACATTTCTTTAAACCATAGTCTCCAGTGGCAGATTTGTAAAGAGTTAAAATATCTTGGTCTATTCAGATTCACATTACTAATACAATTCTTATTACATTCATTCCCACACCAGAAACAAATATTCAAATGATTCAGAACTGATTACAAACAGGTATCCAAAAACTATAAATATACATACAAATACACAACAACTCCATTCTGTCTCTTTTGTGTGTTCTAAAACAATAAATAGTTTACAAAGTACAATATACCGATATGGTTCATCCACATTAAAAAAATATGGGTTCAAATTTTAAAATTCCTTTGGCTTCCATTAACTTTAAAGACAGAGCACGGTAACACTAAGAGATGCCCCAAAGGATCTCCTGCACCCCAAATGCACTCTTCCCTTCTGGTAAAAGCCCTCAGGTCATTTTTCCATTGTCCTATTTCTTCTCCACAAACACATTCTCCTCTGTGCATCCTTGCAAAGCACAGCTCCACTCTGGCCTAATGCTCTAAGTCACCCTGGGGGCTCTCTGCTCTTCCTTCCCAACACAAAACTGGCCAAAACCCCTCAATAGTAACAATGCCCCCTTGTAATTGCTACAATTTTAGTATTAATTTCTGTACAGTAGAGTTTAAAAATGATAATCCCATTGTCAGTATTATAAGATGGTGGCAACCTCTCTCTTTATCTGAATTTTCCATTTGAGTTAATGTCTATGAAGTACATCTTACTGGGTTAGTCAAAAAGATGCTGAATTTTTCCTAAACATTTAAAAATTTCATAATTCACCAAATCTCGAATTCTCACAAGATTTTCTTAAAATGCTAGATCTTAATTTCCTTAATTTACTAATTTATAAACTGTAATTTTATGATTACAGAAGGTGCCCCTGAGCCTTAACCTAGTTCCTGTCTCATTAGCACATTTGTATGAGGCTGAATTAAAAAGCACAGAGATACCTAAAAATTGTTCTACCCTTTTAAAAAAGAAATGACTGTCTGATGTGAGCTCTGACCAAAACTAATCTACAATAACATTTTAGAGAAATCAGGAGACATGGAAAATAGGTAGGAAGTTAATATGATTGTTTGTTTGTTTGTTTGTTTTTGTGGTGCCGGGGATCGAACTCAGGGCCTCATGCTTGCAAGGCAAGCACTCTAATCACTGAGCTAAATCCCCAGCCTAATATGATTGTAAATTAGCATTTAAAACAGAAGTGAATTTATTTGTTTTTAATGGCTTTCACTGGTATTTAATCATTTGAAACATTTATCTAAATTCATAAAAAAGCCTTATAAACTTTTCGAATGGTAAAGAACATAAGAGGAGAAGAAAAGATTAGTACTAGAGGTATGAAATAGACATCAAAACAGATATGAACAAAGAGAATCTCTCACCTACAGAACATCCCTGCTGGTCAGAGAACAACAATTTAAATCCTAACGGTAGGACGCATGAAACATTTTGAAAATGACCAGCTGATTCAGGGACACATTTTGCTATATCAAACTGTGAACTGGAGGCTCTCACTACATAATTTCATTTTCTTTGATTTTTCCCGTTCTTTATTTGATAAAATTGATCAGTAATTGTTTCCCTTTAGAAATAAATACTAGTAGAAAGGAATCGAGCCAGCATTTATGAAAAAGTACTAAAAAGGAGAGCATGGCTCATTTCAAGATATAAAATAAAAAGTAAAAAGAAGAAAAAGCAGTCTCAAGAAAAAAATATACACATGAAAATTGTACAGAGAAATAGGAAACAGATTTCTCTAAGCTGTGAAAGGAAACTGATCCCTTGAAATCCTTGGGTAAAAACATCTAAATAATAAACATTTTAAATCCTGGAAAAGATGGACAAGTAGAAGAAAGACTGAGACGAGTACTGTCTTGGGACAGATTTCCTAGAAGCAACCAACGAGAGGGCCTTTGTGCACAAGTGGGTCATGAAAGTGTTTCTAGATAAAGCAGTTTAAGCAGTCAAGAGATCCCCAGGGGAGAGAAACACAAGTAGATGTAACACACACACACACACACACACACACACACACACACACAGAAGTTAGAACAAAAAAGAATCCGAGAAAATCTGAATGTGGAACCAATATGATTGACTAACATCATTCTGTGTATTCTCATAAAAGCAGACTGGGAATTGAAGACTCGTGTGCAAAAAGTGCACTGTTTAAATAGAGTAATCTCTTTTAAAAGATAATCTCCAAAAAGAGTCTTAGGAGAAGTGAAATAGAGAAAGGAAGAAAAGAAATAAAGGGCACTTTACCTAGCAAGTTAATACTATTAGCAACTAGAGATTAAACACATTAGACACCAGGTGTCTTCTGTATTTGCTTCTTGCTTACATTTGAGGAAATAAAAAATAACACCTATTGTACACTCCTGAAGGGAATAGAAAAAAAGAGAAAACACTCTCAACTCTATTGACATGGCCAATGTAAGCGGAGTATACAAAAATATAATTCCATTTAGACACTATCGAAAGACAAGAAAAATCACTCTATGATGCCAGAAGCTATGTGGTGGTTAAATTTGGGAGAAGAAAGACAGTTGTATGATGCAGATGCCTTAGCATCAGTGTGCATGCTCATTTTGTGATCATTTACTGAGCTGCATATGTGTAATTAGTATGAATTTTTGATGTAAATTGTTGAAAACAATTTTTAAATCTCATCATTGCAAATACAATGACAGGTTCTGCTGTTTTGAACTGATGGTTCTCTAAATTCCGTGCATAAATTTTGAACTGGAATATTTTAAAAATAATCTTGGGGAAAATCGTACCTAATCTCTGGGTTGTAGGCTCATTTTCAAATTCTGTGTCTTATTATGTATTGAAATAGACCTTTAATTTAATAGAAGGCATCTGTAATACATTCCATGAAGAGAGTATTTGGAAATCTATTTTTGACATCTTGCACATGTTTAAATATTTTTTCCTCCCATTTTTCTGAATTTCTGATTATTTATAAATTTTTATTAGATTTTACTTACTATTACTTATATGGTTTAATTTTTTAATTGAGAAAATTTTAATTTCAGTCAAATATATAGATGTTAAACTTAAAATTGAATGAGTTCTAAACAATGTCTATTCCTTTATAAACTCATCCAAGACGCCGCATATTTTAATGGCCCTAGGACAGTATGGCAAACCTATGACACATGTGTTATTTGTTTTTAAAGTCACAAGATATTAATGCATTTTTTTTCCTAAACTAAAACACAGTACTCAGGTTTAAATTGTAGTGTTGGCACTTTGTGATAAATAAGTGGGTTTGAGGTTGCAGTTTGGGTACTTGGTCTCTAAAACATTGTTCATCAGTGGTCTAGGAAGCCCCCGCACCCTCCCTTCCGGTCATGCCCACTCTGAAGAGACTATATTCTGATTGCTGTTACCACAGAATAGCATCTTGGTCTATTTTCTATTGGTAAAAACCCAAAGGCACAGACCAGGTAAGTTATTAAAAATAGGTTTATTTTAATTCACAGTTCTGGCCCAAGGTCAAGGGGCTGCATCACATAGCAAGACAGAATGTGTACCTGTGTTTATAACTTCTTTCTTTCACTCTCCTCTTACAAAGCTGCTAGCAATCAGTCATGGGGGCACCTTCCTAAAAGTCTCATCTAATCCTAGATCAATTTTCCCAGGCTTTGCCTCTAAACACCATAGTAAGATCTACTTTCACCATCTCAATACCTCGCAAGGGGGATTGAACTCCAAAATGCGTTTCAGAAGGCCAAGTCATATACATATACCACAGCAACAATTTTATATTATTTTTGGACCTATGTAAATGGAATCATGTGTCATGTGTGATTTGATGTTGACTTTTTATTTAATAACCTTCTCAAAAGTCATCCAAGTCACTGCTAAACAATACTGAATGTTAATAACACTAAAACCAGCATGTCCACTTTATCCTTGTATAAAGAGGGCTCAGAGGACCCAGAATTAATTTGGTAAAGTAAAGAGTGTTTTTCAATATGTTCCTGAGTTCTTCTTCCTTTGAACATTCTTATTCCTCTACTTGAAATAGTTCCTCTATCGTCATCCAATATTCTATGAAACCTGCTCCTGTTCAGATATAATCCCTTTAAGTGACATCTTTTAACTTCTCTAGGAAGAGTGGGATACTCCTTTCTTCTAAAAGTAACTTTTGTTGATCCATCATATTGTAATGTGCAATTTAACCTTCTCCTGCAATACACTCTAGCTGAAGCACAAAGGTTGTCTTATTCATCATTTTAGTTCTCACGGTATAGCAAAGTGCACTAACCTGGTTGCCAAAATGAATTTCTTGATCTACTGCAGTTGGATTATGTTAAAAAATCTAGCAATTGTGGATGTCACCAAATACTCTGTGGAATTTGGCACGCTTAGCTATAATAACTCATTTATTTATGAGCACTCTGATTTTAAATAAATGTTTTGGACCAAGAATGATAATTATCATAGAAGGAAAAGCAATACCAGTTCATATTCAAAGGATAATGAGACATGATTGTCATGCAAAGCATGATGTCAACATGTCTATTGCCATTTATGTATCATTCTTACAGTTACAGTTAAGACTAGAGTTTGAGTTTACAAATAGAGTTAATTTGCAATTCTTTTTCTTTCTTTCTTTCTTTTTTGATCTTTCTTTTTTATAATGGGGAATGAACCGTGAAACTTCACACTGAGTCATATCCCCAGCCCATTTGTGTTTTTTTTTTTGTTTTTTTTTTAATTTTTACAGACAGTTTTGCTAAGTCACTAAGTTGTCCAGGAGTTTAAACTTGCAATCTTTCTGCCACAGGTTCACAAAGAGCTGGAAATACAGGCATGTACCACCATGCCTGGTATAATGACATTTGGTTACTTTCTTTTTTTTTTTGGTGCTGGGGATCAAACTCTGGCCCTTGCACTTGCTAAGCGAGGGCTCTAACCACTGAGCTAAATCCCCAGCCTGACATTCGGAAAGAATTATTTTCAGCCAGATTTTCAAATATGTGAAATTCAAGGTAGCATAACAAACACGCCATATTTTTTTTCTTTTTTTTTTTTTTTTTTTTTTTTTTTTTTTTTTTTTTTTTTTTTTTTTTTTTTTTTTTTTTTTTTTTTTTTTTTTTTTTTTTTTTTTTTTTTTTTTGCTGGTGCCAGGGATTGAACTCAGTCCCTTGTGCTTGCAAAGCAAGCACTCTAATCACTGAGCTAAATCCCCAGCCCCAAACACGCCATATTGAACATATTAAATTTTGTTAATATAGTTGCTCAGTATTTCTGCATATAATATATGAAATATAATTACAATGATTATTTCATATTATTAATTTTAATAGGATCCTAATTACACTCAATACAGTTAGATATGAACTTTTCTGATTTCAAATATTTTGAATGTGTATTTATTACTTCTGAAATGAACTAGTTGCTTAAAGCAAGCGATACAGATCTAGGAGCAAAATATCAGAAAGACAGTGAAGCAGGGAGATAAGGAGAGACCGGGAGAGAATGAAACATGAGTCCTCCGCACGGCCCGGTTGGGCTTAGGTCCCATTTCCTAAGGCTTGGGAGTCACTTTCCCAACCTAACAAGAAGTTCCGGACAGTAATCTAAACAATCAATTTTTGCAAAACATGACGTTGTGGAAGAGCCAGCTCCTGTGGGAACATCAGAGTGTTTCCCGAAGTGACAGCGGCCTGTGAGGGAAAGGCGGAGTAGAGAGACATAGACAGGACTGGCAAGCAGAGAAGGTTCCGTGATGGACACGATTCCCAAGGGCGGGGCGCCGGAGGCTCAGCAGAAACCTCTTCAGGTCGGTGGGACTTTCCTGTCCAGGAACCAGGCACCCATGCCTAGCTAAAGAATGTTTTTGTTCTGTAACAGTTACAAAATCCTCTTGCTACATACTCCGAGGTCCCATTGGTTGACTTCAAAGTGCTTGTAACCCCATGTGTTGATCTCCACTTGGCTCAGATGTAGTCTTTTTTGTATAAAAACCCCTCAACAAAAATTCTCTTTGGGAATCTGTTCAGGCCATCTCCAACGTTAATTTGCCTGGGAGATGTTTGCTTTAGCTTTACAGTAAATATTGCTTTCTGCTTTCACGGTACAATAAAATACTTTTGATCCGTCCTCTTTCAACTCTCTACTTGGTAGTTCTTTCTGGGTTGAGAGACAGGCTCACCATCTGTATGGTAACAGTGGGAATCAACCGACACCCTTGAACAATATTTACAAAGCAGAGTATCTCTATTTTGTGTCTAGAATTTGTCTAAAACAAGTCAAGTAAACATGCCAAGTTTACTAAAGCCATCTACTCTATTCCTAAGTCAGCAAATACATGATATGAAACAATTTCCACACCATTTGGCTAAAGAATAGATACAGCCAAAATAAGGAGCTAGTAACACAATGATGGAAGAAGGGCTAAAGGAAATAGGGAAGGTGATGAAACTGAGAAAATGAGAAAAGCGAAGTGGACTCAATTCAATTACATAGAACCTGAATGGGGAGGAGAAGCTAATCAACAAAGAGAAATCTAAAGAAAAGAAAAAAAAACAATTTTATAGTCAGGTTGTTTTTGTTAATTGAATGTAAGAGAAATACAATTGAAGTTGACATAACAACAATAACAAAGAATATGTTTGTGGGATGGGGAGAGACGGAGAATGCCAGTACATTGCATAATTGCAACATCTGTAACCTCAATCATGTTGGATCCAAATGATTAACTCTACTGTTAAAACTAGGAGTACTGGGCTGGGGATTTAGCTCAGTGATTAGAGTGCTTGCTTTGCAAGCACAAGGCCCTGAGTTCGATCCCTGGCACCACAAAAAAAAAAAAAAAAAAAAAAACCCAACTAGGAGTACTATACATATTATATATACACACATATGGTATAAATATATATACATATATATGTAAGCACATACTAAACACATACATGAGCAATATATTAATTATATAGAGAGACAGACAGACATAATGGTGTATGTGTATTGCTATGGATATGGATATAAATACAGATAGAATTTTTAAAACAAACACTAAATTTACCCTAGAAAACAGTGTTGGGAAGTAGTGATAGGAAATGTGAGACACAGCATGCATTCTGAAGCTCTATTTTCTCTACTAAGCTAGTTGATTTGATTAAATGATGCAGTAAACAAAAATGAAAATATAATCTCCCTTCCCAAAAACACATTTGCTCTTGCTAAGTGGAGGGAACACATTTATTTTTAAAATGGGCATATGATTGTAAAGGTGGCGCATAATAAACACACATCGGTATGACTAAATTTTTGTCCTTGACCTTAACAAATTCCCAAGTCAGTAACAGTGGTGCTAACGAACGTAATAGCATTGTGCATGGCTGCATGTGGGTGCTGTTTTTATTACGTATAAAACACTGCAAACCTTTTTGAAGTGGATGAGGGCTAAAGGTTGAGTGGTTGTAATGAAGCAAAATTGCAGGTTCCCAAGGGCAGGGTGGAAAAGCAAATGAACTGTGTTTTTAGATCCTTAGAAATTACTTTGGCAATTAAGAGGTGTTCATATGTGTGGTTTTACTGCAATCAGGGCACCCAGTGGAATACAGAGACATTTCTTAATGTATGTTGGCCATTATTTCAGCAATTATAAAAGGGTTATAAATGCTAACATGCACATTTCCAGTAATATGGCTTTCAGGCCTTATACCATCATTGTAGAAATGTATTATGTGGCTTCTTTAAACCCAGCTTGCTATGCAAGGTCAGTGCAACCTGCAATTCATTCCTTGCAGAGTAACCATTTTATTAGGTAACGTGGAAGTTGGAGCTCCTATTTCATTAAATGGCAATTAAGCAATTTAAAAATAATACTAAGCCTCTTAATCAGCTTGTTTTGCTATGTGTACCACAGGGATTTGGCATTCTGCACAATTAATAAGAAAAGTGGTTCGCAAATACAATCAATGATTTTAGGCTTAGAATTCTCCTGCCAAACTAAGGTTGTAAAAATATTTCTCTTATGAGAAAACAACCTGCCTTTTAAATTCATTCTCCCTTAAAAAAAGAAAAGCTTTTAATGAACTAATGAGGTAATTAGCCACTGTTAGGTAGATTTTATTTTATAGTGGTTTACACAAAAACCTGTCACATCCTAGAGGAGTAGTTATGAGTGCACACAAATAAAAAACCCTTATAAATATCCATTAAATATTTCTACCCTAATATATAGAAAACTGTGTGTTAAATAACTGTTTTGGTTACATATTGCTGCATAAAAACCCCAATGCGTAGTACCTGAAACAATTCTTCCCACAAATTCCCATGGTCTCTGATTTGTGATGGTTGGACTGATGTAATTTTTATGGAGGTGGGTGCTGGAGATCAAACTCAGGGCCCCGAGCTTGCTAGGCAAGCCCTCTACCACAGAGCTAAATCCCCAACCCTCATATAAAATTTACAATCAAGGTGTTACATGTTTTTTTGTTTTTTTTGTTTTTTAATTTTTTTATCATTTTTACCAAGAACATGTATTGGTACATTGTATACATAATGATCATAATCAACATGGTTATTTTGTACCTGTACATGATATATCTTGGTTTTCCCCCCTCTTCCCCCCCTCTTCCCCTCCCCTCCCTTCCATTCACCCACCCCTCCCTATTTGCAACAAGTGTAGCTACACTTTACCATTTTTTCCCCTTTCATCTTACTTTTCTTTCAACCTTCTTCTTTATCCCCCTTTTCCCTATCTAGTTCTCTCTTTTGAATACTATCTCTCTTTTTTCTTTTTTAAACAAAATATCTATTCTACCCCTTTGTCCTTATTTACACTTATGGTTTCTCATATCAGAGAAACAATTCAATGTGTACTAATAAGTGTCTGATTTATTTCACATGTTTTTGATTTAACGAAGATTTACTAACCATTCAAAACAATGGAAATTAGCCAGAAAATTGTGCTCAACTAATTCAAAATTTTAATAGGTCAGGTAAAATTACTACAATTACAGATCAGTTAATTAACAAAAAACAGATTTAATTGTGGATCATGAAATGTTGCCTACAAACAATTAAACTCATGTGCAATTTTGGAATTGAAAAGAGTCCTGATATGAACTCCAAACAATTGACAGCATTCAACAATGCTAAGATGATACTAGAAAAATATTTAGTTGTGATATTCTTAAAAATAACATGCTTATTTTCACACTTATTCTAGAATAACATCTTTACAGAAAACAATAAAATGTGTAACAAAAATTGAAATTTCATTCTAGAATGCCTGAACATATGGAATGGATAAGTAAATAATCACTTTCTAGGCTGGGGAAGTAAAAATGGTGCTATTCCCTTGTCAGGCAACACGCTGAGAAGGGACACCTAAAATATTTAATGTGCACTCCTCACTTCAATTAGATAAGATCAGGGATAAAATACTGTTGAACAACTAATGTCTATTTGTGCACTGCTGAATTTGGGGAGAAAAAAACACACATATTTTAAATACACAAGATTTGACCAGCTAACAAATTAAAACCAGAACACGTGATTCTTTAATACAAAAATTTATCGAGGATAGCTTATAACAATGTTGCCACTGGGGTTACTCTGGGGGGGGAGTAAAATTTTGATCAAAAAACCAAAATGTCTTTTCAGACTTTATTAAGCTTAGCAATAAAATTCTTAAAATTCCAAGATTGTTTATAATTTTTATTTCAACTTGCTTCTATATTTTTAAAAGTGGAACATCTTGATGAAAACACACATCAGATTTTGCAAAATAATTACTCTGAAACATTATTCTAACCCTACTTTAATTCTTTTAATCCCAATTAGTTATTATTTAGTTAGACATTAAGATTCACAAAATAGTAGGAAAGGGGGACTTTCACTCATGCCCCATAGAAGGAAACCCCAAGGAAAATTAATCCTAATTATAATCTTTGGCCAAGCATTAAATTAATTTTGAAAATTCTTTGTAGTTATTTCATATGTACTACTGGTTTTGGGTGGCAATATTAGCAATAATTTATTTAAAAAATTCAAACGATTCTGAATGTGGATATTTAATTTTAAAATATTGGAACACAACTAAAATTTTTACAGAAATTATCCTTTCAAAAAATATCTGCATATGAAATATGCAACAAAAATGATATTCTAATTATTCAAGAACCCTAAAACAGCTAAATAAGATATGTGCATGGCTCTGAAGAAGATTCGTGCAAAAATAATCATAAAACTACTCTGTGCTACTTTTATTACAAAAATTAGTTTTCACTATAAAATTTCAGCAGTAAACACGTTGAAAGAAAAATTTGAGAACGAACATTTAAATCTAGGTAGGGCTTTATAACATGGTAAAAGTCATGCTATATGTGATAGAAGCGTACATTAAAACATGATAAGAGTAATGATAAGAGTAATCATTATGTCAAACCGTACAATTACTTATTCTAGAATATTCTCTCACAGGATAAGTCTATAAATTGTGTGTAACTTCACTGTTTACTTTTACAAACTTTTCTCTATATGTTTTACTCTTGATTACATGCAGTGCACAAATACAAAGCTACTGTGCCAAAAAGCAGGCTGATTCCCAGTTTCCTGAATGACTTTGCTTAGACTGACAAGCATACTCCTCAATTCATTACATTTCTCTCTCTCTCTCCCTCTCTCTCTCTCTCTCTCTCCCTCTCTCTGTCTCTTTGGCAAGGTGATAGTCTCTCCTGTGTTCGTTAATAATTTATGCATTATTTGACAAATAGAATTTTATGATGACTACTTGGAATATTCCCATTTAACAATATTATTACATATGATTTAAACAAAACACAAAGTTGTAACATTATATAGAAAATTTCTGCAACATCACTGGCCAGTCAAGAAATGCAAATTAAAACAATACTGAGATTACGTCTCGCCCTAGAAAGAATGGCTACAATGAAGAAATCGACCAGTAACTAATGTAGGTGAGGCTGTGGGGTGAAAAGAACCTTTCTTCACTGTTGGTGGGAGTGCAAACTGGTAAAACCACTATTGAAATCAGTATGGAGATTCCTGAAAAAACTAGAATTAGAATTTACATCTGGCCCAGCTATTCCCTTTATGCGTCTTCCCAAAAGAAAACATACCATAGCTTGTGGCATGATTCTACTACTCTGTCAACGTGCTCACACCTACTGAGTCATAAATCTTGAGTTTGTAAATAGTGCAGTATGCAAATTTTAGTTCAGTAAAGCCACTTTTAAAAATGTTTTGCTTTATGTCTATGAATTTAAGAATATTCAAGGAATTTTATATGCAATTCTGCTACTGCCTTAACGGCTAACTTTTTAAACATTAATAGTTAATTACATGTAATCTAAGATTTACAGTAACTATAGAAACATTGTTAATACCGTTTTAGAATCTAAAAAATAAAAGTGAATTTCATAACACAAATATATATTTCCTTAAATATGTCATCCTTTACTATTGTCTAAGCTTTAGTGAATTATTAGTAGACTCCTGCCTACTTACACAGAAATAAGTGACTTCGGTGATTTCCTATATTCCATCAACTTTTAATCATAAAAAACATAAGTTATACATATTTTTTCAAGTTTGTCATTATGGAAGTTCATTGTCAGGACAAAATAAATATTTTAATTTGCGATTTAGAATCCTCCACTTGTACGCTTGCTCTTTCTGTCCCATAGAAAATATAGTAATGATGGTGACCCTTTCAGTGATAAACAGACCGATCTTCCGTAATTAGGAAAATTTTACTCGACAGAAGCACACTTTACCCCAGTGACAGCAAACTATTGAAGTTCTTCTGAGTTCGTTCTGCACCGATATTCTTCCTCTTTTCAGTAGCTATCATCTCTCTGGGTGGAGACTAGCAGAATATGAATGATTTTCATTCAGCAGCAGGCGCTGGAGCTGGAGATCGTGTTGGCTCTGTGGCGAGGTGTGTGAGACCCAACTCTAGGCTCACACCATTTGGATAGTGCTTAGAAATTTTAGTCCATGTGAGTTTGCATATGTGACAACACTGACATGTTTTTTGGAACAAATAAGGACTTATATCTGGTTATTTGCTAGATGAAAGTTGTAGAAGCAATCAGAAACCACTACTATATATTTTCACTTTATTAACTAGTCCTTGAGAGCAGGAACATTCTTACCTTTCATTCATTAAAAACATCTCTCAATAAATGTTCTTTTTTTCTTCCTCATTTATTTATTTTTTTAAGTATCCAACAGAAAATTGGGGTCAGTGATAATTACTCCGAAGTCCGAATCATTGCTTTGGAAGGTAGTCTCTAAGATCAGCGGGTTTGTATCAAATTACTTCCTATAGTGAGTCAGTTCATTCTGCTCCCAAGAAGAACAGCGAGCTTGTAATTGAGGCTGGCGGGTGCACTACATTGCTTCAAATCAGATAATCCATGAGCGATTTATCGGCTTTGGTCTTCTAGTGTTTAAAGGCTAGTGAAAGTTTCTAAAACTCACATTTCCTTGTCAAAATTCTGGTGTGATGTCTCCCTTTATTCAACCAAGACCCTGTATGCACATTGAGAAGAAGAGGCAAATAATTATTCCACTTAAGCAAAGAGTATGATTCTGCATGTCTTTGAGACCTAAAATGTACACAATGCCTAGGAGAGAGCAGGCTATAGATATATATTTTTAAATTAATGAATATAACTCACATTTGCATAGTTGTTCAGATGACCTTCACTTCTGCAAAATTTGTGAAGTCCCTAAAATGATACAAGACTTTATTTTGAAGTTCAACCAAGCACTACACTGTTCTCTAGTGCCTATTTTAAATCTAGAGAAGATGAGTAAAATTTAAGTAAGACTCGATAATAGATACATGAACTGATTATGTCTCGCTAGGTATCAGACTACCTCAAAATTTAGCTTAAACACTGTTGTTGTGGGTCTGAAAGCTCGCAGCACCTTCATTGTGTGTGTCTGGTTCAAAAAATCTAATGAGGTGGTTGTCAAGATGTTGGCTGCCATGACAGTCATCTGAAAGCTTATTCGGGGTGAAAACAGCACTTTTCAAGTTGGTTTGTTGCCAGGAGCCCCTAGTTTCATTGCCCCTTGGACTGCTCGATAAGGATGCTTGAGAGTCTTCACAACAGAACAGCTGGCCTCCCTCAGCGTGAACGACACAAGAACAAGGAATCACAGGAGATGCCTCAATGCTGTTGACATTCTGCTCTCAGAATCGCTCCTGCCCCTTTCTACAGGTGACACAGACAGAAACTAATGCAGGGTAAAAGAGTATAGGAGCTTGTGAGTCCCAAGACTCAGGAGTCCTCGGGGTGCATTAGAATTGGGATGGTTTACTATGCAAGATACAATATTTTTTTCTGTGGATTTCATAAATCCTATCATAGGGTCAAAATTAATAATAAGGATTCTATGTACTTGGACCACATCACTTTATCTCTTACAGAACTATCTTTATTGAGTTATTTATGGCTGTGAATATCATTTGTATTTGGCTTCCGACTTTTCTCTAATGTTGCAAGAATTAATAGAACTGTAAAGATATTATTCATCTTGCCATTTCTCTTATGAGACGTATCTCCAACTGGGAAGCTTCATGTGTAATTTAACACTGAGAAGTTTTTATTTCTCTGAGGACTTTCAAAGAAGCCTGGGTAACTGATCATGTTTACCACATTTTTTTTTTCTTGCTACATGAAACTGGAGAAAAATGATAGCTTCAGTTCCATTTATTAGGTTGACAATTGTGGTTTGAATGCTTGTGTCCTTTTTTGTGTGTGTGTTTTAAGTATTTGTGTTTATACTATAGTGTTTACATAATACTTCATGCCCTTTCTGCATACATTACAAATTATTTACATGTTTGTCACGGAAAACTAACATGGAATAAAAAGGAAGAAAGTAGAAGGAAGAAAATAATATCACCCCTTGTTCTCTTAACTAGAATGAAAAACTGCTACAATTATATGCTGGAGTCATCTGTATAATTTTCATAATAATGCCATTCAGACCATCTCAGTTGTTACTCTTCTTTATTTAAAATACTCTGTGAAGGATCTGGTTTCAGTTCAGAAACATAAAGAATTTTAGAAATCATCATTACAATTAATCAATCAACTCGACATCATGGGTATTTATAGAACACCACTGACTGTGCAATGTTCCACCCCTAAGCTTGCAAAATTATATAGAACAGCTTCTTCATCCATGTTCAAGTGGAACATAAATATATGTGTAAAACAATATATATACCTATGTCTATATCTATATATGTCTTTGTGTTAGTTTTTCAAATATTACATGCACACACACATACAAAAACACACACATATACATGTATACATACACACAGGTAGATACATTACCAGAATTTTTCTTTCTAATTAATGGAATCTATTATCTCATATACATATCCGTAGATAGATAGATAGATAGATAGATAGATAGATATTAGTACATATTTGCAGTACATATTTTAAGCAATATCTAAATGATGTCTTAAAAGGACTTCTGGCTTGGTCAGTGTTTTTATTTCACATATGCCTACTTTTTAATATTCATAAAATTATTGTTGAATTTTTTCTTCAATGGAAATGGGGCAAGAGATGCTATGAGTCAGCTAAGTGTATTTCCTTTTGTAAAGAAATATTTTCTTTAATATCAATTTGACCACAATAAGTTTACAATATGATTGTTAGTTATAAATTTCTATCATGATCCTTAAAAAATATTTTATTTTTTGTATTTTTTATAATATCAGTGCCTTATATTGTGACACCAACTCTTAGTTTTTCACCAAATAACTAAATTTATCTTTTAAAAATAACTTCACATTTTGTTCCAGTATAAGGATATATGCACTAAAACTGCATTCTGTCTTGGCAAAGAATGCATGTGTTGAAATTTTATATGTATGCACTAACCTGCCTTGCAGACACATATATCATGTTCTGTGAACTAAAATGAAAGTGAAAATGTTTAGTATAAATATTCCTAAAAGGAGGAGTTATATATTTGTTCATATGTTTTTCACTCATAATACTATAATAGAATGTTATATGTAGAAGTTAGAGAGTCATTTGAAGCTATAAGCTAGAACTCTTTTATTTCAAATATTAAAGCAATTTCTGTCTTTGATCTTTGACAGATTACTTTTAGGGTGTACTAACAAAAAAAAATAAACTTCTGTCTGATATTTTTACATACTTGTCAAGAGAACATGATTATATATAGTAAATATTTGTTAGAATAACAATTACCAGGCAACTGATTATTTTTTATAAATAAATTTTACATATTTACATTTGTGTATTTTTACATATATATTTGTATTTTTGGATAGAGATACAGTTAAACTGAGATAGATGTATTTTTTATTTTTATTGGTTATACATATTAATTTTGGCAAACTTTTACATGCACATAACATACTTTAATCATTTTCACCCCTCCAACATCACCCTCCCCTTGTCCTACTAATCCTCTGGTTTCTATTAAAAAATGATGCAATGCAGGACGGAGTGCTACTATACATTTAACAAATTTGTGGAAAACAACATAAATATCTCTTTTGATATCAGTAAGCACCAAAATAGAAAACTTAATATTCCTTTTCAAAAAAACTCAGCTTTGTGAAAACTGAGTAAAACTGAATATAATTAACAAAATCATTGTGTAGTTAATGCAAACATACCATGTAGACCACACAGCACAAGGAAGTCCATTATAGTATTCAGTTTATATTCATTCAAAAACCAAAAAAAAACTACTGAGCATACACGCAGATTAAACTTTTTAAAATCATCATTTGGGATCTCAAAAAGTCTCCAGTCTAATAAATAGAATGATAAAATGATAAAGTCTGGATTAAGAACAAAATACTTCTTTATCAATTTCTAATTCTATATTAAGAAAATTATACTCACATTCTTGCTGTTCTGTGAAAATTGAGGAATATTTCCTGAAGATGATCCTATACTTTTGGCCACTTAGAGCCATATTTAATACTTGTGAGTATGTTGGGTAAGCACACATCTGAATGGATCAAAATAAATGTCAGTATTTAAAGCATTTATCACTGCATCTCCACTCACTCCTCTATCTATTTCACTAAATTTTATAGCATAGCATTAATCACTAGTTTGCCTTTAAGTATAAAAATTATTTTATTAAAACATGAACATTTTGATCATACATTTATGTATCTACCTGCAAAATTACCTATCTATATCTGCATTTGTTTCTATCTATATTCTATATATATTAAGGGAAAAAAGACATTCTAAGTAAAGATTATGAATCAGTTATTGTGATTCGATATATATAGCTTCCAATAGGGTTTTGAAAGAAATATATTCAATTATTATGATGCAAAGCATGCTAAGGAAATAAAGTTGTACAATATCTTACAGAACTTCATCTTCAGAACCAAAGTAGTTGTTAATAATACATAAAATTCCAGAGAGAATAGTCTCAAAATAGTTCTTATTTTCTCTTCCTCCCTCCCTCTCTCTCTATATATATATATGCAAAATATACAGAGAGATAGATAGCTATGCATACATATATATATATTAACATCAGTATTACATATGTGTGAATTACAACTATTCATGTGTTTGTAAGAAAATAACAATTATTGTGATAATCTCAGTGTATGTGCAACAGAAAAATACATATGGCAAACATGTGCACATTTATGAGTCTGTAGTTATCTTGTATAAACAATAGGTTCATACCACCTGGGCTGCAGGGTGTAGAAATAATCACCATTTTGTAATTTAAAATATCCTCTGGCAGTCTTAGTTATTTGAATCAATTGGAAGCTGAATCTATGTGAGTAGACTCCAGAGCACACAAATAACTTTCATCAGCTCCTGAGGGAGCCGTCCCTTAAGTGTAACCACGCATATTCTGTATAACAATGGTAAAATATTTCAGAGCAGTCCATCTACAGTGATAAATAAAATGAATCCCTAACTTCAGTTTAACATTCTTCTTTGAGAATATAAAGGCAATCAAATTGCCAGTCTCAGTGTTTTCGTTTATTGGTTTGTTATTTAGTGTTTTCATACTCATGCACACATTCTCAAGTCGAGCAGGGAGAAGCACTGTCTCAGAAATTTGAGTACTTCAGTCTGCAGGCTCCAGCATCTGGGGTAAGCGCCCACTGGGGAGGTGTGAGGGTTTTCCAAGAGGCACTCGGACAGACGCAATCTTACAGGCACTAATTCTGAGATATCCACTCCCACCTCTTTTCTAAAACATGTTCAAAGAAAACATCTGGATGTTGTCCTTTCCCAGAGCACTGCCACAAATCCCCTTCTCCCACATTCTAAAGTGAAAGCATATCTGGACGCATTTCTTAATCTTTGCACACTCTCGGGTGTGTAACACTCAGGAGTGCCAGAAAAGGCACTAACAGTATCAGTTGTGAGAAAGTAAATGACTTTAATCAGTAACAAATCACTTTATAAGGCCAGAGGACTTCAACACTTTGCTTCCAAGAAAATTGGAGAACATCAAAATGTCATCTAATAAATCATTAAAAATAAGTTTTGATGATAAATTACTCTGTGGATTTTGGCGTATAACTCAGATGGTGACAAAGACAATCAAGTTACACTGTTACAACAAAATTTCTTCAAATTGCGACAACTTTTGTGATACAGGCATCGTTTCTCTGGACTCACATCTATGATCTTTAAGTAATTATGCGATTCTTCTCATTTTGGTATGATGCACATAATAATGAACCAAAATATTGTTCATTAGTCTTATTTTTTATGATATTTAACATTCAGCTGAGTATTCTTTCTACCTGTGATCACTTCAAAATTAAAGGTAGTGAATATGTATCTCCGAACTATTTTCATTTCAAGGTTAATTAAAAAAACTCTGCTTTGCTAACCATTTCTTATGTGATTTGTGGTCTATTTTCATATTGCTGCCTCCTGTAGTTCCGGTCTTAGTGAAAGGTCTTAGGCGAATAACGGGATATGATGAATCTCTGACCACACGAATTTAGAAGAGGAAAGGTTTATTTTAGCGCCTAGTTTCAGAAGTTTCAGTCCGTGGTCCGGTGTATCTGAGGCAGGAACATCAGGAAGCAGCAGCGTGGCAGAGCTAACCTGCTCAGCCCATGGCAGCCAGGAGGCAGAGAAGGAAGTAACACCAAAGAGGAAGGACCCAAGAACCAGACACAGAGCCCAAGGCCGGCTTCCCTGACTCCCTGGAAGTGTGCTGCAGGAAGCCTCCAGCCAAGTCTCAAAGCCAGTCAGCTGACACTCCCCGTAACCACCGCCTTGTCCCATACCTGTACAAAAGAGAAAGTAAGTGTCTTTTTCTAGTGCAGAAATGATTTACAAAGTACGTAATTGAGCAGTATTCTTTCTCAGAAGGCTCTAGCTCAAGCTTTGAAGATGTTTTGGATATTTCACTAGGAATAGTGATGCAAGTGATTTATATGCCATTTATCAGTCATTAACATTTTTATTATCTGTACTATATTTATTATCATGATTGCGTTTCTCTTCTACAATCATTTAGCAAAAAAGTGAAAAGATTAAGATCATCGAAAACTATTTCAAAATATAATTGGAAATAATATTTCATGTAAAGAAAAAATTGAACTTTAAAAATTCTGGCAAAACCACTAAAGCTATATACACTGCATTCAGAACTATACAGGTTTTCTCCACAATATCTTATCTTAACCTGCAAAATTATTGCAGAATTTAGGTAAGAAAGGTATTGTGTGTTTAACTGAAGATAAACTGAGAATACATAAGACTTTTTTCCAGGTTTTTCATTCTAGTTCTCAAAATTTCCACCTTCACGGGTATTATTGTTAAGAAGTTCCTTCCTATGTTGAAAATATATAACAGATGATCCCCTAACATTCTTGAATGTTGATAGTCTAGGATTTTTCATGTTTTTATTCTGTTTATCCTACCTCAAGAGCAGGGGTAAAATTATTATAAAAAGAGACAGAGATCTACCCAGCTTATAAACAAATAGTTTAGACTCTCAGTAATACAAATGATTATGTCAGAAAGGAATGAAATGTTATTTAAAACCTTTAGATATTATCCTAAATTCAGATTGCGTATAAGGCTACTGCTACTATTATATCATGGGTGATGATAAAATTTAAGTACTGGAACAATCATAAAGGTTGAGGACCTAAAATATCTTTGCTTAAATTTGATGGTATAAATCACTTATATGTATTTTATAAGTACATTGGTACTATGATTAATATATGATTAATATAGATATATGATTATTCCAATCAAATTAAATAAATTCTATTATTAGGAATATTCTTAGCTATCAGACATATATTGGAAAAAAATATTTTACATCATTTACTAATTCAGTCTAATAAAGTGCTCTGTAATCATGAGTGTCATTGGTGTATTTTTCATTGCTATTGTCATTTGTTCTTTGGGCCATTATTGAGAACATAAGATAGCTGAAAAGCTTTCATGTGTACTAGAATAATATAGAATAATTTTTTTGTCTTAGTATAGAACAATTTTCTTGGTTTATGTGGCTGTTTTTCACAGGAAATTTAATTACACAGACCATAAAAATAACAGAAGTGCAAATAAACTCAGGTGAATTAGGTTCGAGCAAAATAAAACATACTACCAAATAGTTCCACTCTTAAGCCAGGAATTTAATCAGGTTGCATACTGTATAGCCCTTTATCTGACTCCCTTTCTGTCACTATATTTGAATACCACAGATTAAGTAATTTGCAAAGAATAAAGGTTCATTTAGCTCACGGTTCTGGAATGTGGAAAGTCCAATAACGCGGCTAACATCTGGTAACTGCCTTCTTGCTGCGTTAGACTATGACGAGGGAGCGAAGACACAGCAAGTGTGCTAGCTCAGGTTTCTCTTCCCCTTTAAAGCCACTAATGTCATCAGCGGGGACCCCACTGCCATGACCTCATCTAACCCTGGTTGCCTACTAATGTCACCCCTTCAAAACCAGTAACATATACTTAGGGTTAAGTTTCCGGCCCATGACATCCTGGTACAGCACATTCAGACCATCACATTCTGCCCGTACCCACCAAAATCCATGTCTTTCTCATGTGCATTATGAATCCATTCAATAGTCCCAAAGCCTGAACTCATTCTATCACAGACTCAAAAGTCCAAAGTCCACTGTCTCAGTTCAATCAGACCTGTGTGAGACTCCAGGCCCAATTCAGGTTGAGGAAAGTCCCTCTGGCTGTGAGTCAGTGAAGTCCAAAAATTATCTATGTGTCGAAAAATGGTGGAGGACACTCCCATTCCAAAAAAAAAAAAAAAAAAAAAGTAACAGAGCCCAAAAATATCTGAAATTCAACAAGGAAAGTCATGATAAATCTTAGAGCTGGAACATAATCTCCTCTGGCTTTACATCTCCTACTTCTTGCCACACAGTGATTGGGTCCGCAAGATCTCTGCCAGTCCCACGCTCTGGGCACGGTGCAGCTTCCGTCCCTCATGCTGGAGCTGAGAGCCTACAACCTGACCCTGCTGTTATCGCAGGCTGGTGGCTCCACAATTCCAGAACCTCGGTTATGCAGTTGCATTACAGATCCTCCTACCTTTACCCTGATGGAGACTCTCACCCTGTGGCAGGTTTCTTTCTGGGCCTCAGGCTAGTCTGTACATCCTTTGACACCTAGGTAGAGAAATCCCTGCTTCCACAGCTCTTGGATTTTGCTACATGCAGAAGAATCACCACACAGATGTTGCCAAGGATTATGAACTGCATCCTGGATTGCACCTGGGCTGGCCTGATTTCTACGTGGCCCTAAGTGAGTCACTGATGGAGTGACAAGGAGTGCTGTGCTGGAATTGAGAGCACAGACCCAGCAGGGCTTCGGGAAGATGAGCTGGTATCGGGTGTTACAGGCCAGACCACTGAAGTTCTTCCCTCCCAGAGCTCTGTGTCTCTGATGGGAGGGGAAGTCCTGAAGGTCTGTGAAACGCTGAGTCTTTCTCACATTGTCTTGATCCCTTTTGTCTATACTAATGTCTTACCGTATACTTTCTTTTGCTCCTGAAGACTACTTCTCTGTCAGACTCTTTCCCGATCTGTTCCCCTCTGCTTCCCTTTTAATTAGAAAGTCTAACATCAAATTATCTCTTTTTTCCATCATTTTCCTGTTAAGTGGTTTAAAGTAGTTATGTAAGTAGAATTCCCTGCTGCTTAGATATTTCATCCACCAGATAGCTTAGTTTATAACTCCTAGCTTGTGCATTTCTCGAAGTCCTGGGATATAGATGTGATTTCGTCAAGTTCTTTCTAACTATATAACAAGAATGGCCTTTAGTTTACAATAACTTATGTTTCATTTCTGTCTGAGACTCTACCAGAATGGTCATATTTCTGCCAGTTTTTCATCATGACCACTTAGATAATAACTTTCAGACTTTCCCCAATCTTCACTTTTGATGGGAGAATCACTCAGCCGAGACCCTCAAGAGAAATACACCAAATGGTCCACTCCAGGCAGCACAGTTTTTATCCCAGCCATCACCTGGGCAGTATTCTGGCCTCTGCACATTTTCAGGTGCGAAACTGTGTCCACATTTTCAGGTGTTTGTACACCAAAAGCCTCGCTCTTCATACCATTACTGTTCTTTTTGCTGTTGTTTTGTTTTCCTTGTTTGCCTTAGTCCCTTGCTGTGACTGCACACCATAGACTGCATGATTTATGAAGAACAGAAGGACATCTGAGCTGACGGTTCTAGAAGCAGGAAAGGTGGACAGCAGGGTGTCCGCATCTCGTAAGGGTCTTCTTAACGCATTGGTTTGAGTAGGGCATCGCAGGGTAACACGGACAGCGTGTGCCTTGGTCTCTGCCTCTTCTGATGACACTGACAAAATCACCGGACCTCTCTCTCACCTAATACCATCTAATATCGATTATTCCCAAAAGGCCCCATCTCCAACTATTAACATAAATTTCTGGATTTTGTTTCTCAGTACTTGAATTTTAGGGGGATATTTTCAAAATTGTAGCACCCTTCTGATGGATTGCTAAACACGTGACCTAAATGATGACTGATTACTCTAAATGCATTTTTCCCCAAAATAAAGTCTTTCTTTGTAAAGCAGGACTTACAGGTTAGGTACAAAAGGAAGACCCTTTTTGTGCAGTTTTTCATATAAACATTAAAATTAACAATAGTTTATACTGGTGACGGCGAATACTTTAGGGACCGAGTCCCCACACTGCAACCCAAACCCACCTATTTATTGCAAAGTCCCAACACTGTAATTAAATCTGAATACTGAGGTTTTAGTTTAGAAAAAAAAATCTATATATGAATATCTATATATGAATATAGATGAAAATCTATATATGAATATATGAATATCTATAAATGAATATATAGTGACTTGGCTCTCGCACTTACTGAGGGGGCTCTGCATGCCTGCTGCGGCACATGTGCCATAGGTTTCCCACTGCAGGCTTACGTTAGTACATTGAATATTTACTGGCTATAGATTTAATTTCTCTTAGAAAATTAAGTTTTTGGACCTTTCAGGGCTACTTTTTTTTAATGATTTTCATCATTCTCAAGTATCTTCACCGAGTGCACTGTGACAATTTTAGAAGCCAGTCACCATGCACCCCTGTCTTTAGTATTGTGTGTAACAGTGTATATTGTTCTGATTCTTAGAGCATCTCATTTGTTAGGTCCCAAACAAGTCGTACGTGCTCTCTTTAGTTTAACACACTTGGCTCTCCATTGCATTTTAAGCAAATTTTTTTTCTAAAAAATAACGACCTTTTTAAATAAAACATCACAGAGTTTTACAACTCCTAGAATAATATGCTATTGAAAGTGAAGTGAAGGACAAAAATAGCATTAATTAAGGATAAAAAGCCACAGATGATTTTCCAGTTCTTCAGAAAATTCAGTCTAATGCAATAATGATAAAAATTATCTATTCTGTTTATGTTTATGTTGCAACTGCATGCCAGCATATTATCAATAATTTTAAAGTCTAGTAAAATAAGTGAGAACAGAATATCCATCCAAAAAAAAAGAGACCAGATACAAAATGCTATTATGTCCTTGAATATCCTAAATTATAGGCCCATTCCATTGAGTTAGCTGGAAATGATTACTTATTGGTCTGAATGAAAGCCTTTTCTTTTTAAGATGATGATATTCTATTATAATTCAAATTCTCATTGAATATAGTAAAATCCAGCTGAGTAGACCATAGATATACTTATCGAATTCATTACATACTGTTTTATTGGGTTTACTGTACCTAAAGTAAGGAGGTCAAATTACATTTACTGCCTTGATGAAGAAGAACACACTTCTGCATTAGACAATATAAAGAGAACAGGATTTGTTTATTATTGAGAAAGATTGCTTTGGAAGCAATATCTGAGTTTTAGCATGGTATCAGTATGACTAAGGGCCTGCTTTACCCCATATTAGTCTAAGTGAAAATGTATTCCTCTCTCCAGCATCATTCTGCTCACTTTTTTTTTAAATTTTTTCATGTCTTTATCCAGTATTTATGATCAGTCTTCTACACATCAGGAGATCTGATCTACTGTATTTTTGAAGTGTAATCCAAAGATTTACATTACTTTCTTGCCTTCAAAAAAGTCTAGTGTCAAAAAAAATCTAGTGAGAGAGATATGAAAGTGTGATTAGAATACTGTATAATATCATTATATGGATGTTCATACACCCTCTCGTTAACTCATTCATGCGCTATATATTTGTTAAGTGGTACAAAAATTTCTTTGAGCCAGGGATACACAGATTAAACAACAACAACAACAAAAAAAAAAACCCATAAATCTATACTCACATAAACTTTGGCTTGATAAAAAGTTAGACCATAGGGTGTTGGGGGTTTAGCTCAGTGGTAGACCACTTTCCTAGCAAGTGCAAGGCCCTGAGTTGAATCCCCAGCACCCCAGTGGAAGAAAAAAAAAAAAAAAAAAAAGATAGACCATAAATAAATAAGTTAAAAATATATGAGATATACAGCATATAGAGAGCTCTCTCTCGCGCTCTCTCTCTCTCTCTCTCTCCCTCTTTCTCTTCCTCTCCCTCTCTCTCTCCCTCTCTCTCTCCCTCTCCCTCTCTCTCTCTCGCTCTTGCTCTGGCTCATTGTGGAGATTAGTAAAACAAAAAACAGAGGAAAAAAAAAATACCTACTACTAAAGAGTGAGGAAGGCCTCTGTGTGGTAAAGGAGTACTTGAACAATGGCAGAAATGAAGAAAGCCAGGTATGAATTTAGGGGAAAGCAATTTAGAACTGCTGGTGCAAATTCTTGAGACAGGAATGTGTATGAGCCAGAAACCAGCAAGAGGCTAGAATGTGAAAGACAGAGCAGCCCAACCTGATAACCCACCTCCTTCCTCTGCCTGACCGGAGACTAATTTAAGGCCTTCTTCACAGAGTCAGCTGTCGGTCTGAGGCAGTGCGATGCGCGGAGAGAATATCCAGGCCCAGGCTCGCCCTCAGGGCTGGCGCTCGGACACCACGCGTTCCCCGGCTTGGTCCGGAGGGACTTAGTCTCGAAGCCTCAAACTTGACAACGCAGAGGGCAGTGCGACAGGAGCTTGGAGACTCTTCATTACTTGGAAGCGAAGTTCTTATCCATCAGGGATATTTATTTTTTAATTTATACAAATTAAAAAATCTAATTATGTAAGTTGCTGAAATTTGAGATTTTTCTTTAGATCTACTAATTACTACCAAATCTAATACAGATGGGGCTGACATAGAGTAACAGGCCGTCAGATTGTTTGGGACGTTTGGGCCACTACATTATCTTCACCTTCTACCTTGACCTCCCTTATCGTGCCCCGTCCTACTTTTTCCGCAGAACCTTATCAGGTTGCCACGTAAAACATGTTTATGGTTGTTTTTAGAATCTATCTGTGGCAGACACAGAGAGCAATTCAAACCTCATAAATATGGAGATCTGTGTCTCTTTTGTTCATTGACCTATCTGAATCGCGTAAATCAAGTTATTTTACATTAAAAAAGCATTTATGAGTAACATTAATGAGAAGTTGGTTGAACATAACATATTCCAAAGAAAAATTATTTTATCGACATGAAATGAAGCACTTATCTACCAAATAAATTTAAAAACATACAAAAGTAAAACAAAACTGATTTAATTCAATACTTGAGACAAATTTTTTTTTAAAAAATCTGGCAAAAGTGATAGGAAAGCTTATGAAATATGTTTTCTTATTTTTTCCCCTTAGATACTTTCACTTTTTAGATCACTGTAGACCTAATTCTTAAACACAGATTAGCAGTAATTTTCCACACTGTAATGCCTTAGAAATTACACCCTAGATATCTACCATTTTCCTCCTTCGAGAAGAAAAGAAAAAGTTCTTGCATTATTGAATAAAACTACCATTTCTTAAAAGAATTTGATAATACCTATGTTCAAAGGACAATCATATATTGGTACTATTGCAATTTATGGGATTTATTTCAGAATCTTTAGAATATGTAGGTTCATAAAATTACATATCAGAAGAATTTAAAATGTTAAGTGTATTACATTTTTGAAAAGAGATTTTGAGTAAAACCATGACAAGAAAATTTGTAGCTTCCAAAACCTATCCTTTACTTGAAAAAGGATACACTCTATGAAGGAAGAGGAGGATAGTACTATTTTCTAAGGTACAATAACCCAAGTCTAATAGTACTTAACTTTAATAACAGTTACAGTACTATTCCTAAAGAGATTCCAAACTTGTGGGAGAATCTCAGAAAAAAAAAAAAGTTCTCCTAATAATGCTTCCAAAAAAATGTTCACTTTCAGTATTTTATAAATTCTTTTATTTCCTTATCTATTTTTTCATTTTACCTTATATAATTTCATTTTCACTATCCTGGAGAGAAAAAGGACAGGTTATTTAAATAATGTAATCTAATTTGCAAAACATGTCTAGGACATGATTAGAATGTAGATCTTTTCCATTTCTTGTATCATGCCCTTTCTATTTCTGCCTGTACTTAACTTTCCTGACAGAATTTTATGTGAAATGTGTAAACAAGCAAATAAAAACTTCTAGGTGCATAATAGTTATTTATGGTAGAGCTCATAGTTTTCAAAAAGGAGAAATAAGGAAACAGATACTGAAAGTGAGTTTGAAAGAAACATTGATACGGTAATAAAAAGGATGTCATGGAATCTAATCTGCATCAAATATTAGAATTATTGAATAATGGTCCAGGGAATAAGAAAATAAAGGAGACAACAGTTCTTGACTTTTTGGAACACAATAAATTTTTCTTTTTTTAGTTTTAATAGATAATCACAACATTTTAAAATAAAAAGGAAAGTATTTCCAAAACAATAATTAATCATAAATTAAAATGAAAATAAAATGTAGAAGTTCATGAACATCCTTAGTGACTTTTATAATATTCTTCTTAAAATGAGGCAACTAATTTTCTGTTATTTGAGAAAAATCCGAACCTTGCATAACAAAAAATCACAGGAGAAACAGTTGTTTATAAAAAATATTCTTTAACTGATGAAAAAGATTTCTTTTAATAACATTCAAATATATGCATTTCTACCTGTAATATTTTTTCTAATAATTACTATTTAGTGGAAATTTTTCATGGACTGCCAAAGAGAGCAAACACTGAAGAATTGCCTTGTAGAAAACTAATAATCATTTTTTCATACTTAGTTGCAGAAGTACTTTATTATGAAATGAATTTGGGGTTTATAAAGCAATAAAACATGGTTCAGTATCTGACCCCATTATGAATGAGCTCTGTAACTCCAAGCAGACATTTTGTTTCTCTAGGATTAGGTTCTGAATTTAATAAAATAAATAACTTTAATTACTCTCTATTGTTATAAAGATTGACTAAGAAGATGAAAAAAGTTCTGAGATATAACAGATTTTCAACAAATATAAAACATTATTAATTAAGGTAAAAACCAAGATCTTAAGCCTAATTATTTAGCCAATTTTAGTGCTTTCTCACAAAAAAACAGAGAAGCAGCAATGGGGGTTTCAGATGGTGCTATTTAAATGGCTTCTTTGGGTGCTAAAGAATAGTTGAATGTTATTTGCAATAATTGTAGGAGAAAACTAGATTTAGGAGACCATACAGTAATCTCATCAGTTTTCCTCAAAGCTAGGTTTGAGCAAAACTATTCATCAAGCGCAATGTGTCAAGCATTAATAAAAATACCATTATGACTTTAAAATTTCTTTATAATTCAGTTTTCTACTATTTACTCATTTATAATTCAAGAAATTGTAATTACTGTGAGTTAGGAATTTCAAGTTGTACATCTGGGTAATCGTTACTTTGAGTTAGGAATTTCAAGCTGTACATCTGGGTAATCGTTACTTTGAAAGCACTTACAACTCCGCCTGGTGCACCATTTACTTCACACAGTTACATGGAGGCAGACAACTGGGAGAGAGGACATATGTAGACACAGACATGTAGAGACATGCATACATACTTATAAATACAGACACACACCTGTGGTCTAGCTGCAAAGAATGATAAGACAGATAATGATATTTTTATTTTTATTTATTTATTTATTTTTGCTTAATAGGAACTTTTACACAAAGAAAAGAGCCTGAATTGGGAAATTTTATACAAATATGTTTCATCATATACTAATCTATTCAAGAATATTATCTGACTTGACTTTTCTTCTAGAAAAGACAACAAAAAGCTGCTTTTCAAGACAGCATGGTTCCATTTCTTGATTTGCTAATGGAGACACAGGTACATTATATTTTTAAAATAAACAGTTTTAAATATTAAGATAAATTGCATAGGCTCAAAAAAAGAACTAACTGTGTCAGTAGTCTGACTTCTTTGATGAACAATGCTTAAAAATTAGTAACCTAGACTGACCTCTTCAAGAATGGAGTTACAATAGAAGCACTAAAATTAGAAGAGGAAGCTTTTTATTGGTCTTTTGTTTTCCAGTGAAGCAGTATTTTCTCTTCAATACCTACGACCTTGACAACTGTTTTATTCTCTGTGAAAAGGTAAGCATTTCTTTTTCTTTACAAACTGGAAATGATAACGCTAGGAAAAGTTTGGGTGTTCAGAAAAGGAAAGAAAAAATAGTGTTTAAAAACAGTTACGGTTCTTATCCGTTACGCTTTTGATCTAAAGTGCTAGAAAAAAGCCTCATTTGTTTGAATAAAGATTAGATCACGTGGGCACTTTCACTGACCGAGTTAGGAGGCGGAGCCTGGCTAGAAGCGGGTCTCTGGGGTCCTGACCTGGAAGCGTTTACCGTTGTCCCGGCACCTCCCTTTCTTCTCTGCTTCCTGGCTGCCGTGGGTTGAGCAGCTTTCCTCTGCCCTGCCCTTCCATCGTGCTATTTCTTCCTTGGAACCAGCTGGCCATGGGCTGAAGCTGTAAGCCAAAATAAATTTCTCCTCCTCTAATTTGGGGGTGTCAAGTATTTTGTCCCAGGGACAGGAAAGTGACAAAAATATTATCTATGACTGTCAGTCTTATTGAAACCGTTTCCAGCTAATGACACTAGAACACATCTATGTTAAATCAGCCATCACTTCATAAAGAGATTGAATTATCCTAAGCAATAGAAAGAACAAAGTCACAGAATAAACTAAAAAAATTGCTTTGTGTAAAGTTCACCTGAGGTTGATTTCATTTTTCTCATTCTGTATCTATCTGTAGACTAATGTTTCAGAATAACTGGTTTATAACACATTTTCCTTTTCAAAAAAATGTATAGCACCCTAACCCTAACCCTAAACTAGAGTCATTCATATATAAATGGATGTTTCTTGAGAACATACTCTTAAGTGAAATAAATCGGACACTCATGAGCACGCATCGAATTGTTTCTCTGATTTGAGAGACCATAATTGTAAATAAGGACAAAGAGGTGTAATAGATATTATATAAAAGGAGGATGGTGAGCAGAGGAGAGAAGTACTAGAAAGAAAGA
>PVJO010021627.1:0-29762 GCA_004026905.1 Hystrix cristata | reverse complement strand
AAAAAAAAATCCATCTCAGGATCAAATATAAAACAAATATGTTTACTTAAAGAGCCTAGCTCCAAGCTAAAAAGAGATCCAAATATATTGAGAATAATATCCCATTGCAGACTGTTTTCCCTTCCACATTTTCAAGTCTCTTCCCCCACCTCTTCATCTTCTCTATCTGGCTTCTGTTCTGCTCCATCACTGGACAGAGGCAACACGATTACCCACCTACAGATAATCTGTCCCAGGTTCCTCACATATCCACAGAAGCAGGGCAGGAAAAAGGAAGAACATGCAGTATTTCACTGAGGTTGTGCCAGTTAGAATTTCAATCCATGAATGGAGACCCAGATCTGCTATGTGCTCACTGGAGTTTTGGAGAATGTACTTAATCTCTCTTAGCCTTAGTTACTAATCCAACTAAAGGGATAATAATATCTGCTTGACAGAATTTGGGGAAGGAAAAGATTAAATAGTTCTAAAAGTATATGAAGTTCTTGGATATTGGCTGGACAAGATGATATTTATGTATGCCTGCACATGTATGCATATGTGTGTGTGTGTTTTAGAAATGGTATTTAATATACTACATATTAGCATTTAATATAATTATGTAAATATATGTGATAAAATACATTACATTATATAGTATATAGCATTCTACTATGTAGTATTATTTTAGCCTATTTTCTCTTGCTGTAGCTGAATATCATACACTGGGTAATTCATAAAGAAGGGGAATTTATTTATCTCACGGTTCTGGCTGGTGGTGGCATCTTCTTGGCATCTGGTGAAGGCGTTCTTGCTGCACCGCAGTGTGGCAGGAAGCCTCACCATGGCAAGAGAGACTGAGCAAGTGTGCCGGAAGGAGCTTGGTTTTATAACAAAGCCAGAGGACCCAGTAACCTCCTACAGGGTCCCACTTCTCATCACTGCTACGTGGGGACAAGGTTTCTAACACATGAAATTTGGACTACAAATTCAAACCGTGGCAAGAATATAGTATTTCATAATACATTTTTACCATTTATTATACTTTACTATTGTATAATTTATAATACTTTGTGCTTATACATACATTGGCATTATATGTCATATGTAATGTTTATATATATTATATTTCTGATTTCTCTTAGGGTTTAAGTCCACAGTCCCATAGTTACTCATATTTTGTAAGTTGCCAAAAAAAAAAAGATGACATTTTATTTCAAGACAGTTTTCTCTTTTCTTGACTGGACACTACAAAGCTCTGAAAGGGTGACTTGGGGATATGAGGCTAGGACCGTATGAGAGCATTTTTAAATATAATAAAAATCTCCTTTTAAGAAAAGACATCTTACACTGATGCAACCAGAAAAAGGCTTCAACTAAAAGTGTTCTTGCTCCTAAGTTGTTCTAGTCAGACCAACTAAGAGATTTAATCTAAATAAATTTAAAATTGTAAAAGCATACAGTTTGTTTTGATTTTTGGTGGTTGTATTACTACTTGAACTTCATTTAATCACAAGTAATTTTTTCTCCAGAGTTTGTGGGAACACAAAAATCTATGCCCCCCTACATACCTTGTATATTATGTGGAAGTAAACCAGTGTCATACGAAGTTCATCTTTTCTGCCAGCTCTGGTGTTCTGTTATAGTCTGACAGACAAGGCATGTGTTTCTTCTCTTGGTTCTAAAGCAATTAGAAGTACTTTATTAGTATTTAAGAGAGAACATCTCAACCCAGAGGAGGTGACTTAGTTGGTCATATGACATGGAAGGAGAGAATGCTGCTCGGCTGCCGCTCTGGTCTTACTGATCCACCCACTCTCCTTGAGTGGGGCGCTGGTGGCCTCCTCAGAGCAGAAGTTCCTGGCCAGCTACCACAGAGCCTCCTCGCTTCGCTTTTCAGGACGTGTATCTGGAAGGCCATAAGAGCTGATCTTTCAGTCAACAAGCTGGCCTTTAAATGAGTTGAAGTCCAAGGCACAGTCCCCAGTTGTAACAAGAAGCTGATCTTGCCAACATTTGACGGTGGTTTGTTGACCTTGTTCTAGTAGTGGCGAACCTCTGGCTTGCATGCCACAGCAGGCTGTTTGTATCATTGAAAGCTCTAAGAGGTTCCCCATTGCTGCCTTATTCCATCTTTCAACGTCGAGTGCAGAGTTGTGACTCGATTAACATTTTCATTTCAATTGAATTCGTGATCTTGTTCTTGACCTTGTACTCAGAGACCTGAGTAATGGAGGGTTAATTTAGCGGGGAATATAGCTTTTTGCCATTGTCATAACTAATGTATTAGCTGTTTTGGGGAGAAAACATTAAAAGCTGAAAGAGTATCTGATCCATGTTCAGAGACTTAGAGAAGGCTAGAATTAAAAATAATTTGGGACAGTGTGCTGGGTCTTATTAAATATATCTGATGTTTCCCAGTTGGAAAAAAAAAATGCAGCTGTCTGAAAAAGTGAGTTGGAGAGCAAGGTCTCTGGGGTCCTTCCTCCCACTATCCGGGGCACTCGGGTTTCACTGCTCTGAGCATGGGTGCTTCTTGTCTTCACCAGTCTTTCTTGCTCTTCCACTGATCCCCAAGACTGTACGTCATATGGGATAAAGCCATCTATTCTATTTCAATATTGTGCTATATTCTCTACAATTTTGTAGCATATGGGTTTTTTAATGTTGGTAAAGGTTTGTGGTAAGTGCCTTAACAATTTTAAGTATACAAAACATTCTTGAAATAATAAAAGATAGGAAGTTGAATACTAAAAATATCCATGGTATAAGAATGGTGTTGCTAGTTTTGTTGTTTGTTTTGCACTGTGAAGGGGAATGGAAGGTAGATAGATGCATAGGAGATGGGCTCTTGGGGAACTTCAGAGCTCATCTCGGCCCTCCCATTTTACAGGTGAGAAACTAAGGTCGGGAAAGGGCTTACAACATGCCAGGATTACACATTTGTCTCCAGTTTTAGCTGACAATTCAGTGATATTTATGTACCATAATTATATAATAATTGGTAATTTAAACATTACTTTAACAAATTTTAACACATTTACTATAGTTAATAATTATTAAGTGACATGATTTGCCTTATATATTTGACAAGAATAAAAATTGAAGGTTATATCATGACACAAAGCCTCTTTCCTCTGCCCAGGAATCAGACTTGACTGAATGTGTTCCAAGTTGTCAGCTTCTCTCTGTCTTCAAAGCAATAGGAAATATCTTGCTGCTTAGAATAATAGAGCATTTAATTTGTTTTATGAAAATAATTTATTTAAGTAGCTTACCAGAAACCTTTTCAAAACTGTGATATCATCAATGTGAATAAACTATTTTTCCAAAGAATAAATATTTGAAAATTACAGATTGCTGGCTTTCTACTTATTACTGTAGCATGGTTCTCAGGACTTCTCGAAGAATAAAATAGAGCAAAAGCTGATGATAAATTTTCACTTAATTTTAAGAAAGTTATAAAGTCCTTTAAAAGTTTTGGTCAATGCCCTCACTTACCCTCTCCTGCAAGGAAATGAGGCAATCCAGGGAGGGACAATTGGAGGGTGATACCCTGTAAGGTGTCAGGACTCTGCTTCCCAGTTGCCTCTTTTCTTTGAAGAATGGGGCTGTGAGTCTGAAAATGACTGGGAAACTGGAAACTAGAGCTAAGCTACTAATTCTACCTTCATTATTTAAAAAATGAAAAAGGGGCTAGGATTAAGACATTTGGTGAAGAACTTACATACAGATTCCTATGAAACTGTATATTGAAGCAGTCTGCCTAGTTTTATGGGCCCTTTTTATAAAATAGGGACCTGTGCACGATTTTCAAAAGTTCTCCTGAGTTCTATGGGGGCTGGGACCATTTCTCTCTCTCTCTGTTGCTCTCTTTTTCTCTCTGTCACTGTCTCTCTCTTTGTCCTCGTCTCTCTCTGCACTCCTCCCCTGCAGGATCTTGCTAAATTGCCCAGGTGGGACTCAAACTTGGGATCCTCTGGCCGCAGCCACCCAAGAATCATGAGATTACAGATGTCTACCATCACTCCAGCTTCCTTCTTATTTTTGTAGTTCTGTGGCTGTCCATTGGCTGGAATTTCAACATCATAATGTGTCAAGAGAAACAGCCACATTGACTCTTGGACTTTGTCTTTAATTTTCAAAGCAGGAAGAGATGTTAAAGCTTTCTGATTTAACCACTTGGGCTAAAAATGAATTAACAAGAACCTGCCACTTGGCAGTTTCTCCAAACCCGGTCTCAGGACTTCTCATGCAGGGCTCTTTTCATACACATTGTTGTTTCACTAACCTCTAACTCCAGGATACCTAGAACATTTTATGGGGTGAGCAGTTGGCGAGAAGCTGTCTTCCCACGCTATCCCACATCCTTTCTTATTCCCGCGATGGTGTCTCTCACATTTGAGAGCTTGAGGAAGTTGTCCCTGGTCAGTAGGGAGCCCATGGACCAGGAAGTGGGGTGATGAGAGCCTGGGGACCGTGGAGGGGATGAAGGAGAGCGGGACCAGGAGCCTCAGCTTCTAAGTCTGACTTCTGTGCTGATGCCTCAGACAGACTTGAGGATGTCAGTTCTCTCCAAATTGGTATGTAAATTCAAAGTAGTTCCTGTCAAAATACTAACTGTATTTATTGTCCTTTGTTTTGGTTTGGTTTTGTTTCTGTTTTTTAAGAAAACTAACGTACTAACATTTATGTGCTTTTTTTTTTTTTTTTTTTTTGGTGCTGGGGATCGAACTCAGAACCTTGTGTTTGCAAGGGAAGCACTGTAACCACTGAGCTAAATCCCCAGCCCATTTATGTACATATGATGAAGGTCACAGGCAGTCAAGGAAAGTGTAAAGAAGAAAAAAGTAGGACTTGAGCTTAATATCAATTGACAGAAGACAATGTACTCTTCTTACAGGGATAGACAAACCCGTGGAAGAGTCCTGAAAGTTCACAGGTGTATAGTCACTTGATTTTTGACAAAATTAACACTGCAGGAGAGTAATGATTTTTTTCCAATAAATAATGCTGGGTCAATTGATGTCCACTTAGAAAAAAAAATGAAATGTGATCTCTCTCTCATATCACAGACAAAAGGAAAAGAAAAAAACAGAAAAACCCCACAAACATTCTCGATAGATTATATAACCAAAGTGTTAAATACAGTTTATACAAACCAGTGATTTAAATTGAGCTCCTGCGCTAACTCCAGCAGAAACCAAACCAAATCAAACGAAAGGGAGTCACTCATCCTGAAGTTGCAAGTTACCAGCCAAAGCTGTTTATCTGATCTTTTGACAAATCAGGCGGGGGTGGAGGGGGAGAGAGAGAGACAGAGAGAGACAGAGAGAGAAAGAGACAGAGACAGAGATAGAGACAGAGAGAAGTTTTAACCAGCATAAGGATGAAGAAGAATGTAACCTGAAGCAACCTGAGGCTAATCAACCCAATTTTTGTTCCCCATTTCTGCTTCCTTCATTTTTTTTCAGCTATAACACCAACTTCTGCTTAACCTATTGGACAGTCTTTTCTAAATTTTTAGAGGAGATGCTACCTCAATTCACAAATTGCAAATGAAGCCAATTACATCATTTAACTGAATGTGCTGCAGTGTTGTCTTTTGATAAAAGCAAAAATATAACAAAGTTTTGGAAGATGACATGCTGTATGTAGAAGTTTTTTTTTTTTTAAACAATGCAAATAGTGTAACTAACTCCAAGGAAAGATAGACAAGTTGGACTATATTTCAATAGGAATTTGTGTTTATTCAAAAAGACAGCTGAGAGTGAACAGAGAAGTGACAAACAAGAGGGGACAAAGGCAACCTTGAAAGTAGATTCAGGCATGTCCAACTCAGCAAAGCGAAGAGACCATCGTATACTCCTTTCTGAGTCCGTACCTGCTGGAATGAAACTCACTGGGCACAGTTTGTGTTTCCTGTCCCCAGGATACTACCCACTGCTGAACTCAAACAGTACGTTTGAAATACAGAGTTCAGTAGCAAAGAGATAGTAAAGACCAAGAAATAAAACTTGAGTCACTTCAGTTCTATTACAATAAAGACAGACAGAAAGTCTATTCAGCTTTCAAGAAGCTTTGTGAAGACTCCATCCTTGCTCCTTTAATGACTCCACCAGGCCACAGAAATTCATGGCAGTGTTCCCCGAGTCCACTTTGGTCACAGGTAGTTCTTTTTGGTAGACCTCAGCAGCAAGGTAGTGAAAAATACTAACTCTTTCTCTGTCAAAGTGTTTTTAGGTAAATTGTCGATCATGTAACAATCTTTCAAACAGGGCCCTGCCACCACCATCCTCTCTCCAGAATTCTTCCAGGCAGGCCCTTGTTCTCTTGGCTCCTCAATCTTCAACTCTCTCTAACTCAAGTGGAAATGCCTATACTCATTTTCAGTCCTCTCAGCCTGTCAGTCCTCCCCTGCCCGTCTGGGCCTCATTCCTTGGTTCTTTCCTGCCCAGCCTTTGGACAGGTGAGGGTTTCGAAGTCCCTGTTCAGGCTCTGTTCCTGAGACCTCTTTCATTTCAGTTCTGTGTTTGGGTTCTCTCTAACTCAAGTGGAAATGCTTATACCCACCAAAAAGAGGTGTAGAAATTGTGTTATCGTACTGGGATTGAAACCTTGCAGTGGTAGAAATGCTTCGGGTATCTACCTCCAAACATCATATATGGATGACACATTGGATAGAAGTGTTCTGGTCTAATGGGTTAGACATTCTGATCTCAGTTAGATGTCCTTTAAAACTATTAGCTCATGAAACTAAACAAAGAAAAATTTTATTAGGAGACTTCACATTGCTGGAACATTTTGGAGATTGATTCCCATTTTCACTGTATGAACCGAGTGTATGAACAGGTTTTATTTAGTGTTCATTAAGTATATGGTCTAATGCTATTATTTATGTTCAAGAAGAGGCCGTGTAAGCACTTACTTCATCTAAAAACGTGCATGCTATAATAAAAGCCTGTATAAATCATCTTAAATACCTCCTGTCAGTTTTTAGTTTGTTTTATTGGAAATCTCTGCATTTCCTTATAAATAAAAAATGGTATCCTTGTTTTATTTTTCTACATCAAAATGTACTTTCTATGCCTGGATAGAATGACTTATTCCAGAACAGGTACTTTAAAAATCCTGAAATAGTTAATGTTGATGTTTTTGTAAATGATAAATGATGACAATGTTCTAGACAAGTATAACTCATTGTTTGATGTTTTGTTTTAATCCAGTTTTCAGTTGACACAGCTCTTTTGGTGATGTAAGAAAAAAAATGAAAAAATCTTTTTCCTTGGAAAGCTAAATATTTCAGTCAGGTTTAAAAATTATGTGTGTGAACCCCACTGCAATAGTAAAGAATGATAGAGGCCACTCTCCAAGGATTTGACATAGCCGGGTCATTTTTCATCCCTATTATTTTTCTGCCATTTCTTTAAAAAGTCCAGCTTGTTGCCTTTCCATGTTATTATGTGTGACTTTTTTCCACCTCAAGATTCCTTGGGTGTTACTATAGCAAAAATAACAACGAAATTTCACCTAATATTCTTTTGCTTCTAAATGTCAAATGTGAAACTGTGCAGCACCACCTCCAATTGCATGCCAACCACCACAGGCCTCGTTTATGTGAGAAAAGAGGGTGTCCTCAGTACTTCAGCGAGTCTGTCTGTTTTGAGCATCGCCAGTTTCACCATTGAGCACCCATTCCTTCGATCTGTTCCCCTTGCAATTAAGACTAGAATTTTGAGTTGAATACGTATCCAGTAGCCGAATGTCTTCCTCCTAAATTAGTCAGTGGTGCCTGCAGTGTGCTGAGGGGTGCTGTGACATAGCAAGGTTGCATTTCATGTATTGGTTCATCTATTCCACACCTATTCATTATTGCCTACCATTTGGCAAGGTCAGTGGTACAATGTGCAGAAGACAGACATGGTCCCTCCCCTCAGCAGAGACAGGAGCTCCTGCCAACACACAAAGGTGTATCAAATCCAAGTGTCACAGAGGAGAAGGCTGGTTGCTATTGGAGTACCAGTAAGGTTACCTGATCCAGGTTTAGGGAATCAAAGAATGCTTCCTGGAAAAAAGAATGGTTGCTAAACCAAGATCTAAACAATGAATAGAAATTAAACAGGAAAAGAAAGAAAGGAAAGAAGGAATGAAGGACAGACAGACAGAAGGAAAGAAAGAGAAATGAAAGTAAGGGGGAGGGGGTGGGGGAGAAGGAGGAGAGAAAGGAAGGAAAGAAAGAAAGATGACAAAGGGATCCATCTGTTGAAAGCGAGTATTAGGTTCTTCACCTGGAATGTGTGTCATAGATGTGTGGTGTAGGGGCAGTGTGCCAGGGTAAGGCTGGAGACATATTTTGGAGTTACAGTCCAGATTCTGAAGGTGAGCATTTGTGGGATTTTTGTAAATTGAGATAAAAACTTGGAATTTGATTATCCATGGTATAGAAAGCCACTGGAATGTTTTCAGTGTGTGCCCCAAACTCTCTCTGGTAACGGAAGTGGGTTCAGAGAAATGCAAGCTTGAGAATGAGTTTCTGGATACACTGAGGCTGTCATGAAAAGTTGTTTGATGAATTTTAGTTGTGGCAGGATCAGGTGGCATCCCTGAGCTGATGAACAGCACAAAGAAGGGACGAGATTGTGGCCAACATGACAGGGGTTTCTCTGTTTTGCTCACCTGGAGATGTGCACTTACTTTCAGAGTGAATTCGGAGGATGGAAACTAATGATTGGGCTGTTTTCCTGCTGGAAAGTGCATTGGATAAGTTGTTCTTCTTGAAACATCACTAGTAGGTGCTGAAAATAGTATCAGCATTGCTGGGTACAGAAAGTTTTGTTTATAAGGCTTGATTTTTGTATCCTCCTGGGAATGAATGGCTAAATGAAGCGAAATGGCCAAGAGATAGATGTGTGTCTATTTTCCAGTACAGAATGGATGATCTGTTTTGAGGTGCATTTGCTGTAAACTATAAAACCTACTCTGGTAAAGATGGACTCTACTTAGAAAAATATTTAACATATATAATTAGAATAAAATGTAATGAGTGCCTGAGTATGTCATTGCTTGGGTATCTCTTATTGCTTAGCTCCAAAGAAACAGTTCCTGGAGACAAATTCTTCTCTTCAACTTATTTGCTGAGTAGTTCTGCATACTTGTTGCCTGTTTCCACTGCGGTATATCCAGGCTGCTCTCCAGCTGTCAGGACAAGCTGCCAGGATCAAAGAATGCTGCAGTTTTATACAACATTCTCCACCACAAGGGAAGTCAGACATGCCAGGCTATGTGTTGCCTAAATGTATCTGCTAATGGTGCAGGATGGTTTAGATAAAAAGGTAAGGAAAGGAGTTTGACAGTGGCTACTGATGAAGGCTAATGACAGTAGGAATGGGAAAATACAAGATAGCCATCCTTTGAAATCTGGATTTGGTTCACACTGTTCACATTTTTGGTAGAAAGAACATGACCCATGTGGAAAAGGAATTGGTAATTATTTGATTGGTGTGACCATTTGGAGTGAAAAGATTAGAAAGATGTTTAAAAGTTCGTATCCCTTTGCAAAATTCTTACTAATGCTCCTACTCAATGATCTTGAATTAGATTTTTTAAAAAATTTTTTCTCCAAATTCCTCTGTCCTTGTGTTTCGGGAAGCTGTGGCAGACATTTCTTCCTGAGGTTGACATTTTCATCAGTAGAGAAAGCCTGGGGACTTTAGTAATAGCAGATCACAAGCATTCTGGGTTAGACCCAGCATGAGCTTCCCCCTCGGTCCTGCTCTAATTAGGTGATCACAGCCATCTCTCTTGACATGTCTGGAAGGGGCTGGGGTACTTGGCAGTGAATCCAGCGTCACACAGAGAGCACAAATGGGCCAGGTCAAAGAGAAAGCTCACCTTTATTTCACACAACTTATCTGGAAATTGGTCCACAGGTTTGAGAAAGAGGATAGAAAACTTTGTAAGTATACAACACAAATGAATTTTTCATATTGTATTCTAGGTCAAAGGACCTGATACATGAATTATGTGATAGTAATAAAAAAATGGAGAAACCCACAAATAATAAAAAAGCTATGAACAGTTAATATGTGCAAGTGAGTAGTATTTTAATGTGCTAGAATAACTTGTTATTTGAAGGAATTCTGTTAGGGAATTTTAGTTTATTTGTTGCAGTGCTGGGGACCGAACCCATGGGCACCCTACAACTGAGCTACACCCCCGGCCCTTTGTATTTTTGCTTTGAGACAGGGTCTTCCTAAGTTGTCCAGGCTGGCCTCAAACTTGAAATCTTCCCACGTCAGCCTCCTGAGTAGCTGGGATTACAGGTGTGCACTACCATGCCCACCCTGGGATTAATATTTTTGTGATGCGTGAAATTATCTCATAAGTTTCTCTACATCTTAAATTCCTTAATGGTGTGGAACTTTCTGAAAGTTGTGAATGCCTTTAGATGAAAGATATTGTGTTTTCAGTTGTGGTTGCTGCCCATGTCCGTCTTCCCTAAGTTATTGAAGCTGTCAGGACAGAAGACAATGAATGCAAACCAGGGAACATCTTTGTGCTTAGCTGTGACCATACAGACTCCATCACACCACAGCAGCTCCCTTCAGAGGGGAGGCATGAATAGAAAGTTGTCAGAGCTCTGGTGTCTGCAGCTGTGGGATGTGGAGAGCAGTGAGGTCCCTCAGTCAGGGAGGTATGAATGATTAACTCCTTTCTTCCTCCTGTGTCCTGTTCAACCCGTGAATTAAGGTGTTAGTTATGTCAGGACTCCAGGTCAGGGGGTTCAAGAATGCTCCCTTGCTGGGAGCTCTTCTGGGGAGTGTGGACTTAGACAGTCAAGACACCTCTGGCTCTAAAGCACGTGTCCTGTGGTGAGATTGACACTTTCAGAATTCCAGAACAGGCACACAAACACACACTCAAACTCTGCACAGCTTAGGCTTTTTAAGGTAAACCAGTAATGACTATGTTAGTGCCGCACCGTGCTCTGTGTGCAAGCCTCTGGCCTCCTTTAGTCCACCAGGTTTCACTGTGGGCAGGTGTAATTGCTGTCTCCTTGTTGCCAACAGAGCAGCTGAGAGCCTTGAACACTGAACTGCTTGCCCATATCATAACTGTGAAATCCCGACGTTGGGATTTTAACTGAAGTGGTCTGGTTCCAGAGTCAGTGCTCTAAAATAGTATAACTTTGTAGAGCCACCGCATGGTAATGACTGCTGCTCTTTGCTTGCCCCTTTGTGCCCCTTTAGACATTGTTTTTAGTTCTGCTGCAGCCTTAGTTTCCATCTGTCTGGCAGTGAGATGGAGAGAGAAACAGAGTCCCCATTGATACCCGTCATCACTGTTGAGGTCCACTGGGAGAGAGAAACTCGACTGGCTTCTCACTTCTCAGAATCATGCTTTAAAAAGGACATTGACACCAATCATAAACAACAAATTCCTTCTCATTCTTCCTGATTTCATCTTTAGACCAAACAATTGTCTAGTACTGCCTAAAATCTATACCTAATTTTGATGGCCTCAGGGAATATTGTTGCTCCAGTCACATGGAAATGCAGGGCAGATATAAATGCAATTTATGTGGAAGTACATGGCAAACAGTCCCAGATCGCCTATTATATATCAGTCACCAGGAGGTAAATATAGCTAGAGTATCAACCCTGACAGTATAGCAGAGAGTAGCTATATAACATCAACGAGAAGTGCAAATGAAGTTTTCAAATTTTTCTCAATCCTGACATCTCTTTTTTCCTTCTTCTCCCCCCACCCCATCATCCTCTTCCCTAAAAATACACTCATCTCTTCTGTACCCCATGTCTTTGGAGTGACCACTGGCTTTCCTGGGCCACCTAATGTGACTTCCTATGAAGACCTCAATTTTTCCAGAGCTGCAGACTCACTGACTTCTCCCAGCCTTATCTCACACAAGAAAGCTTAATCTTCCTGTGTCCCACTTCTGCAAAATAGTGGGTGGGCTCATCTAAAGAAGTTAATTGCTAATAAAGGTTTAACAATTATTTATATGTTAACAGCAACCTATAAATCAAGATACTTGAGCAATAGCTGACAAAGACAAGACACTTTGAGAGATGTAGACACATTGGTAAGAAGCTAAAATTGTTTCTGCTTGGGCCTTTTAATGAGGGGTTTTCAATCATGCCACAGTTTTCAATCTGAAATAGCCACTATTTATTGGGGCCTTCAGGAGCCTTCTCTGAGCTGTATGTAGTTTAAGTGAAGAATTTTATTTTCTTCCATAAAGATTGATGTTAGTCAAAGGCATCAGCAGTGAGTGTAAATTTGCATATAAATTTAGAATGATTTATTTTCAATAAAAAGTGTATATGGCTGCTGCAGTTAGGCTGGCTGTGACTGGGGATTGCAGATTGATATTGAAAGACTATTAGAAATGTGAGCTTCCCTATAAAGGGAAAAATTGGCGCATTTGACATCATAATTCAAAATCTCTGTCTGACAGAAGATACCATAAAACAGCATTACACGACAAACAACAGAGTCTGAGAAAACACTTGCAACATACATAATCAAGGGTGAGTAATAAGACTTCTCTCTCCAGAATAAGAAGCTCCTGAGCAAAAGGCAAACTACCTAATTTACATGGAGAAAACTGTGAAGACCCCTCAGAGAAAACCACAGATGATAAGAAAGAGTACAAGAGTAGAACTTTTCTTAGAAAACTGATGGGATTCCTTTTCATGAGCCCCTTTTGTGTTTTTTCCATAAATCTTCATAATTTTTAGAATGACATTTTCTTTTTCCTCTTTAAAAAACAAAAAACACAAAAACTTGGAAGCACTGTGTTACTTTCAGGTTTTTTCACTTTTGGTTCTTGACATTCTGTTTCAGTGCTGGGGACTAAATCCAGGGCCATGAGCTGGCATGCACTGTGCCCCTGAGTTACACCCCAGCCCTTTTTATTTTGTTCTTAGACAGAGTCTGGCCTGTTTACCCAGGCTGACCTTCAACTTGCGATTCTCCTGCCTCACCCTCCCAAGGAGCTGGGATTACAGGTGGGCACTACCACTGGTTGTTGTGATACTCTGTTTTATTTGTTCTCATCCTTTCAGGCCCTCTTGTGCACTTATAATCTTCTGCAGCTTTGTTCTGAACGGTACACCGGAATCTCATAACCCAGAGGCAAGTGTAGACAGCCTCAATTCTCTGGAAACCTCTAGGTTTCTTACTTAAGCTCTAAAATTCCTTTTTGTCAGTCATCTTATCTCCATCTGTATCTGGCATTTTTTTTTACAATCCAGGTTTGGAATTTAGGGCTCCACATACGCTAGTGATTTATGACTAATCTACACCCCACTAGCCCCCTATGCAACATTTTGAAGTAATGTTTTGTACACTGTAAGAGGGAAAGCCTAATTATTCACTGATTCTTAGACACAACAGCATGATATGCTCTCTGGGAGGGTAAACAAGTATGTGTGTATCTTGGTACACAAGTCTCGTATTGTCTTACTTTTCTCGTTGCTGAGACAAAATACCCAATACCCAAATTTAAAGAGAGAAAGGTTTATTCGGCTTATTGTTCGTAGAGGTTTCCATCCATAATTGGCTGTCTCCAAGGCAGAGTGGCATGGCAGAGGGGCATCACAGAGGAGAAGCAGTCCACAGCAAGCAGGCAGGTGAGAACACATTACCCCTCTTTCTGTCCCTTACATTTTATGCAGGTTACCCGCCCTAGGGTGGCCGTAATGCTCACGCTCTTAATCCTAGCCAGAAGTGTGCCAAACCAACCAGTGAACTGATTTAGTAATCACACACCCTTGATCCCAGCACTACACACTTTAGATCCAGCCACCTCTGAAAAGCCCCACCTATAACTGCATGAGGTTTTGGAGGGACATCTAGTCATAGCAATAACCTTCCACCCCTGGCCCCCCAATGACTCATGCACATCCCTTTATACAAAAGATATTTAGTCCATCTACAAGAGTTGCCAAAGTCCTAATGGTTTGAACATTGCTGGTAAGTCCAAGTCTAAAGCCTCCTGTGAGATTTAAGGCAAACTCTTAGCTGCAAGCCCCTGTACAAATGAAAGTTAAACACTTCCAACATTCAATGGCACAAGATAGACATTTCCATTCCAAAAGGAATGGGAATAAAGCGAGTCCAAAATCCAGCAGGGCAAACATTAAGTCCCATAGTTCCATGTCCAGCATCCCTGGCAATCTGTGGCAAGTTATGAACTCCAAAGGGCTTGGGTGGCTCTGCTCCATGGCTCTTTTGGTGGTTGTAGCTCCCATGGCTACTCTCTTTGCCCAGCTCTTCTCCCTCCTTGTTGTTTTCCTCAGATGATCCACATTCCTGGCTCCTCCAAACTGCTGGAGTCTCCACTGCACCTTTGATTTCACACTCACAGTTTCATACACTGCCTTCTCAAGGGCACACTTCCTAGCCTCCCAGGCTTTCTTCTGAAATCTTTGGGGCGCCAGGACAGAATGTTATGGTTTTTTTTTAGATGTCTTCCCAAAGCCTTATGCAGTCATAGGTGGGGCTTTTCAGAGGTGGCTCGATCTAGAGTGTGTGATTACTAAATTAGTCCACTGATTGGTTTGCTATAGTTCTGCTGGGATCAAGGTTGTGATACTAGGATTAAAGGTGCTAGAATTAAGGGTGGAAGTATGATCCTCCCTAAGGGCAGGTAGCCTGGATAAAATACGAGGGGCAGAAAGAGACTTGTCAGTCCCTTGCTTGCTTTCCTATCTTCTGCCTACCATGAACTGTTTCTGCTCTGAAATGCCTGTCTGCCATGCCACCCTGCCTTGGAGCCAGTTGATTGTGGACTGAAACCTCTACAAACTGTAAGCTAAATAAATCTTTCCTCTCTTAACTGGTGGGTATTACTGTGAGCTAAACAAACCTTTCCTCCCTTAACTTGTGGGTGTTGGGTATTTTGTCTCAGCAATGAGAAAAGTAACTAAGACAAGTATCAGTTCCTGAAGTTCTGATGTTCCCAGTAGGATAAATGAAGTTAAAACCCCATTTCAGATGTTCTCATCTGTATCTTATGTTTCAAAAACTTCTCACATGTATCTTATATTTCAAAAACTTCTCACATGTTTTATTTCAGTTAGGTTAGCTGTGAGTGAGTGTATATTCACATGGAAAGATATCACCTTCTTTATTTTTTTAAAGTTCCACCCACGGCAATATACATACTATTTGTACATCTTAGTCACTTTCTTCACCACTGAAACACAATACCTGCTAATTAAAGGAGGAGAGGTTTATTTTGGCTCAAGATTTCAGTTCCTAGTCCACTGACTCCAGGGCAGAACAGCATGACAGAGGGACATAGCAGGGGAAAAGCTTCTCACTTCATAGCATAAAGGAAGCAAAGAGAGAAGGAAGGGAGGAGCTGTAGAGGAAGAGAAATCCCTCCAGGCTACACCCCCAGTGACCCACCTCTTCCGACAAGACCCCAGTCCTAACAGCAAGTTAGATACAAGGTTCCATAATCCAATCACCTTGTTAAAGGCCTGCCCATGAGTGCATAAGGCTCTTGGTCTACATGTAAACCATAACATTATATTTTAAAATAAATAACAAACACCATAGATATACAGAGTCTGCCAAAAATGTATACACACTTCAGAAAAAGAAAAACTTGTATAAATATTTTAATACTAAGTTTACTGAGATATCATGAGATTAATACAAGTTACCTTTGGTCTCTACAATTACAAGAGGTGCTCAGAGTGGTGGCCATTAGTTTCCAGACATTTATTAGTATGACAAACTGCTGCTTGGGTAACCTTGGTCATTGAGATTGTTGCACATGCATTTCCAATTTCTTCTCTAAGGGCTGGCAGTATAGTGGGTTTTCTGTGATGTACAACATCCTGTAGGGTCCCCCATACAAGGGTAACACCATCTGTTAAAAAACATCATACTTTTTATTTCCTGAAGTGTATGTACCTTTTTTTGGTGGACTTTGTATATGTGGATATGTGTGGGTATCCGTTTATTGAAAAATACCTGAATTGTTAGCAGTGATCTCTAGAGAGGAGTTCAGAATTGGAGCGAGGGAGTATTTTCTCTTTTTATTTTATTAATTTCTATGTTGCACTTTAAAAAATTACTTGTATTATTAATTTACTAAAGAAAGAAGAAATGGTTAGAATTTTCTTATTAAATAGAGCGCCAGGTTACCTCAGATTCCATTATAGTGCTACTATGTTCTAGGAAAATCTCTTCAAATGCCCCTGTTGCTAATGCTCATTGACTCACATTCTCCACCGATTATTTGAAAGTCTGGAAAGAGCACCACACTGAATGTCAGGACAGATGAATTCTTGTCCTTGTTTTATCAAACTCTCACAATCTGTTTGCAGATCATTGTTTCACTTCATCTCTAAAAAATGGAAGCTGGCAAGGTCAATGGTTTTTAACTCTGCTCCCTCGTGGGTGCAAAGACTTCTCTCCACAACAGCCTACACTTTCCACCCTACTGCTCAACCAGGGTGGTTTGGTGTCTGTTATGTTTTGTGCCTAAATGTCCCCCGAAAGCCTCATGTGGTCATAGATGGGCTTTTTCAGAGATGGCTGAAGCCAGAGTGTGTGATGTTGAGATTAAGGGCATGTGATTACTAAATCAGTCCACTGATTGGTTTGGCACCACCCTAATCCTGGTAGCCTGGTTATGATATAAGTGACAGAAAGAAGCTGCTTAGGCCCCCTTTTTGCTTACCTTGCTGCCTTCTGCCTGTCTGCCATGCTACCCTGCCTTGGCTTCAGCTGATTGTGGACTAAAACCTCTACAAACTGTGAGCCAAATAAACCTTTCTTCCCTTAATTTTGGGTGTTGGGTATTTTGTCTCAGCAACAAAAAAAGTAACTAAGGCTATGTCTATTTTATTTGTCAGCACATCCACCTAAACTCTGTCCAATTTCTGAAGCAAAGGTCATTTTGAAATGTCCAGAAGAGATTATTTTAAGAACCAGTGCTTCTTGAGTCTGTAAAATCCAGGCCCTGGTTAGGGGATGCAGATTTTTTTTTTTTTTTGGTCACCTCTTAAGTTACTTCAGCTAGGAAACTGCCTCTTTTTGTCTTTCATCAAGCCAAAGCATTGATCTTTTTTATTTTTTTCCAGAGCATAAAGTTGAACTGTTCAGGTTATAGTGGAGACAAATGAAAAGAAATAAAACACTTGCATCAGAGAAATAGAGGGAACTTGGGCTGCTGGGGAAAGAAGAATTCTTGATCTTCTTGTTTAAATGATCACTGGGCCAGTTAGCATTACTACTGCCATGTTGGTTTTGCTTTTGCTTATGGATATGCTCTGTTTAGAAACAATAGTTGGCAGAATGCTCTGAGAATACATTCATTAGGGAGTTGTAATTCCGGCAGTTCAGTGAAAGGTCAGAATAGAAAAAGCACCAGATCTGAATCAACAGCTTAGTAGGAAGAGTGGGCCAGGGCCTGATCTCCATGCTCAGCACCAGTAAAGTGGAGTACTTGTGTTCAGAGTTAGTGACATTTATTCCAGAAAGTTGGATGCAATCTAACAATTGGGTCACCCTTTCTTTGACTTAAGTGAAAAAACAAAATTGAGAACTTTCGGTATGTCCTAAATGAAAGTAGGTATAACAGTTAAACTAGATGTTTCTGTACTGTTTCTACCCATTCCATCCCTTCAAGACATAATATTAGAAATATTAATAAACTCATTTTTGTAACATGAGGAAGATTGTTTCACTCTTGGTCACATTTTCATTTTATGACTGAAATATAACCCAGGGGGCTACATTAGAAGTAAATCACACAGATTGTTCATTTATTTTTTAGCACTCTATTTTTTCCATAAAAAAGTCTTAATACCATGTTCAAAATATCACCGACTAAACTTATTCAACTCCAACTCACTGAATTCCCCAGTTACCTCTTAACACTTCTATATATGCTACATATCACTGAAATTAGTTCTTATCCTTTGGATTTGTGTTATTGAAGGCAGGACTCAGTCTTCCATTTCTCTTATATCCCCTTTGAGACCCATGTAAAATGCTAATAACCAGTAGACTAAATGTGATTGAAATTTTTTATTGTTAAAGAGAAAAAAATTGTGAAGTCATTTGAAATATGCTAAACTGCCAAATAAGCATATTAATTTAATAGTATAAGTATATCTATGTTAGACAATTTAAAGAGCAAGGCACAAAGAAAAGGTAGAGTAGATGAGTGGGCACTGTCTCTGTGATTTAAGTTAGAATAAATTTGGATCACCAAAGGGCTGCATATAAACAATTTTTAAGCACCTTCTATATCTCAAGTTTTGTTAACAGATGGTGGGTCCCAGGGGAATTCTTTCCAGGTTCTTGGTGTCCTGAACAAAGAATTGGACAAAACACATAGAAGGGGGGGGTGCATTTATTGAAGGTAGAAAAGAAGTATGCTCTGCAGAGTGAGAGCAGGCTGGTGAATGGACTCACAGCAGCCCGAGGATAAGGGAAAGGGGCCTTTGGTATCTGAAATTCCTGGATCGTCTTCTCCCTCCTGCAAATAAGGCACTGGGACAGTTGTCCTATCAAAAACTCACTTGCCCTTGCACCAGAATTAAACTGCCCTGTTGAAACATCCACTTGGTTTCCTGGCAGATGTAAATGAAAAACTGAAAACAGCGCTTTTCTGATGGTTCTGTGTACAGTACTCAGAAGCTGCAGAGGCATCCTGGATCCTGTGTTCTGCGCATGTCGCCTGGGTCTCCATGACTGACAGACTCTGCCCAGTCGTTTGACTAGTTTTGCCCCAGCCCTAATCTCCTATGTCGTCTCTCCCTGAGAGACATAATCCTCAGAATTCTTTATGGGATTCTGAGGGATGGGGGGTATCTTTTTTCTCATAGCTGCTTCCTGCTAAAATGAGCTGTAGGACCCACCTACTGAGGATTACATGCTCCCTGACTGACTACCTTGGAGTGTTGGGCTCACCAGCTGGGCTGGAAAGAACCCGTCAGAAGACAATGAGGAAGGAGTGCTTGTCTGTCAAGAGCTGTTGGGCTGTCTGTTCAATGGGAGAAAGCTCAGTGAATTGTCAGGAGGGTAACGGGCTGTAGTCTGGATAGTCATCTGAAGCCTTGAGCGGATGAACTATACTATTAAATTGAGGAGGCAAAGGCCAAATATAAGAAGCACGATGACCATGAGTGGTCCCAAGATAGGAGGGAACCAACTGATTTGAGGAAAGTTAAGTTTAAAGAGGATCAGGACATCATGAGGAACAGGATGGAATATTTTTCAGTCTGTCTTAAAAATATGGACTATGACAGATCCAGCAATTAGAGATACTATTTCCTCATGAACTTATTTGGGAGGCATTTACTAATGACTTTTATCCTGTGCTTCCTGTGGAGAGGAAAGCATGGCAAAGAGGGATGTAGATAAATTACCAACAGCCTGAGAGCTGCAGCCCTAGCAGGATACCCACATTATGGATCCAGTTAAAAACAGGAGTCTGTGTACAGGCACCCTTTTAAGCTGTGGTGGATCGGGGGTCATTAATGACTCTCCTTATCTGCACCCAGAGCAGTATTGGAGTCTTGCTTTTTAAAGAGTAGCCTCAGATTTTCCATAGGTTTGTAGGAGTAGCTTTTTTCTTTTGGGTGGTCTTTTGCCTCAGATAGTTCGGGTGGGGCTGGGTTTATCCTAGAAAGGTGAATCTATCCATCTGTTCTTGTCATTTTTACTGTAGTAGGTGTGGCAAGGATCACTCAAAAGGGACCCTCCCATTTTTGTTTTAATTGGTCTGCAGGAGCTCCTTCTTTCTAAGTTTTAATGAGCACTTGGTCTCCAGGGTGGGCACTAGCTGAACTGGCAGGACTTTGTTTTCATATAGTTGTATAGCTTGTTGTACTTGGCCCAGACTAATAAGATATTGTAAGAGCCTGTGGCTCTGGGTCCACTACTGTATCAGAGATAAAAAATAACTCCCATGTGGCATCTCAAATGGACTCATATTTAGCCCAGTTTCAGGGGTGTTTTGAATCCCCATGAGTGTTATTGGCAATAATTGGAGCCAAGACTTAAAAGTCTCTTGGCAGAGTTTCGCCAGAGTTTGTGTTAGGGTCTTGTTGGCTCATTTAACCTTTCCAAAGGCTGAGCCTCCATGCAGAATGGAGGTAGTGTTTTATTCCTAAAACCTTTGCCGGAATTAGAGAACTGCCCCCAATTTTACTAATAAATCCCTTCCTAGTAATGGACTGGGACATCCCGGAACAATAAAAAACTCACAGTTGAACATTGGGCCTTCAAACTGACATGTCAGAGCAGGGGTAGGAAAGCTCTGACCAGGGCTCCCCTCAACCCCATTATGGCTATAGATCTAGAGGTGGGTTTTCCAGAGAAGAAAGTTAAAAGTGAAGAAGCCACCCCTGTGTTCAAAAGGAACTGAATATGCTTACCGATGACATCCATGACCACCAGCGTCTGCTTGTGGGAGCTGAAGACACCTGTGGGCAGGGCCGTCGCAGTTTGTCCCAGGCTCTTTCAGTCCTCTCCCTCAGATCGGGAATGTGAGGGTTGTGAATTGCCTAGCGCAGCCCTGGAGCTGGGACAGTCGGTCCTCTGGTGCCGTGAGTCAGTCACGTGAGCCACCTGACACATGGAGCAGAGCCCAGGTGGTGGCCTAGTAGAGTCAGGTGCCCAGTGTCCGCTTTCCTTGCATTTAAAGCAGAAACTCTTCCCTTGGTTGGCCCTGTGTTTTCTCTTGGATGACTTGGGTATGCTCACAGCACTACCAATTGTGACAGCCATAATTTTGGCCTGGCTTTGTTCTCAGTTCCTCTCCTTTTTGCCTTCTTCCAGATCCCGGTTGTTGAATATAGAAAAGGCTAAGTCCAGCAATTGGGTCAAAGGGGTCTGGGGACTCACCTGAAGTTTTTATAATTTGCACTGAATATCTGGGGCTGATTGACTAATGACATGTTGTCCCATTAGTGCCTGTCCCTTTTTAGAAGGTGGATCTAAGTTTGCGTATGTGTGAAAGCTTCTTTTAATCGGCTGTGGAAGACAGCTAGATTTTCCTCTTTGCCCTGTATAACCTCTCTCACCTTTTTATAATTAACAGGTTTTCTAGTGCATCTTTTTCGTCCCATGATAAGAGCGGCCATCATTTTAGATCTCATATCTAGTCCAACCAGAGAGTATTATAGTCCCAGTTTGGTTCTGTAGTGGGACAGTAACTTCATCAGGGTGGTTTCCTTTTCTTCTTGTGGCATATTGTTCATCTACGTATCTCCTAGCCTTTTCTAAGATTCTTTGTTTTTCATCTGGGTCATAGCAAGTGGCCAAGACAAATTGGATATCTCTCCATGGGAGGTTAAAAGAAAGGGTCAAACCCAGCTGCAAACCTACTAGGATCTTCTGAAAATCAGCCTAAACATTTTGCATTGTTGGATATCTGACATTGAAAAAGAACCTGGACTGGTGTAGTCCCCTCTACTCCTGGGACCTCTCTTGGTGCAGGCTGAGCTGTGAGTTGGAAGATAGGAAACTCCACTCCGAGTATATCCCACAGGGCTTAGAGCTGTCTGAGGAGCACAAGTGGGGTGCTAGGGAGTACTGGGTGTCTCTTCTGAGCTGGAGCTGATGAAGTTTCTGAGTCACTTAGAGAGGGTGGAACTGATTTACTGGCCTAAGGATTATAAGGAGGAGCTTGAGATCTTTTATTAAACATGCAAGAGCGATCCACATCCCCGTGTGACACAGGGGGACATCTGAGGAAGGGGGAGCATCAATAGTATCCATCTCCTCTTTGGGGGGCTCTTTAAGTACCATATCTCTTGGGCATTTGCAGAGGAATAGTTTTTGGATAAAAAGCCAGAAAAGCCTGAACATAAGGAATTTCAAGACCCCTTTCCTTGCCTTTTACAGAAGAGATCTAACCAAAGAATAACATTGTAATTTAGACTGTTAATTCTGTACTCATTTCTCGCCATTTCTTAGTTCCTACCGGGGCCTAATGGTAAGGTCCATGGTATTGGCAGGGTGTTTTCCCTCCCCTTTCTCCTTAGACTTCTCTGTAGCCTGCAGCCCCCTGTTACTCCTTAACCACTTACTGGTCAGTCACGAGGTGCATTGTCTATGTGCTGACTATTCGGAGCACCACTTGGGCAGGTGTCATTTCACCAGTCAATTTTTGTATTGGATAAATTTGATAAAATTGTCATTTTTTAATTTCCTGTTGTATTATCTTATAAAAATCAATAAAAATATATGCAATTTTGGTCATCCTGTATGTAAATAATTGGACTGGCAAGCAGTTAAAGACCAGGGTAGAGGCTCCTACTGACTCCATCTAACCACTTCAGAAGCAATATCCCTCTCACTTATCCCCAATAATAAAAGACTTTGGTAATTTTCATTATTTTTTAGGGCAGTAGCAGTAGAAGCATCTTAAGAAAAAGCCTTGGAAATTTCCAAGTACTGTAAGGTATAAAGGTTGGGTCTGTTATCTATTGACTATAATGCTGCAGCTCTACTTTCACATTCAGTTGGACTGACCTTCCTGTCTGTTCCCTTGTTCCGATCAGTCCCTCAGGCACATGTTCCTAAATTACCTGAATTTTTGTTAGAAGAAATGGGGGATGGATCTAGGCAGATTCAGAAGATGAGGAGGCCCGTATATGTCTATGAGGACAGTTGGGAAATACGGTGAAAAGATGAATTGGGATGGCTCCCTGAGGATTAAAGAAATGGGGCCCGGAAGCAAGTGACTCACTAAGATCAGTCAGAGATAAAAGGCCATCTAGGGGAAACACCCAAATGAGACTTTGATCATGGTGAGCACAAAAGGGGTAGGCTGGGTAAGTGGCTACTCTAGCAGGAGACCAAGTTACTGATAGCATCCCCCTAAAGACTGAGAAAGCTGAATGAAGTTTTGAGAAGGGCAAACGTGTGGGAACAAAAGAGATATATTAAACTTTAGGTCACACATGCACACACATACCTGCACACGTGCACACGCACAACCTGAATGGGGTACAGAAGTTTTCTTACACTCAGCAGAGCCTAAAATGGTCCATTCTGGGACCGAGTTAGCAACAGACACTCTAGCACAGTGATGGCGAACCTATGGCACATGTTGCTGTTTGGGCGCTCGGTCTCTAAAAAGTTCACCACACCTGCTCTAGCAGCTCTTAACTGTCTGACTTGTGCCCACAATGAATGACCAAAGACACACGTGAAAAAAAGGGGATTTGGGGAAGAGAAGAGAGAAAGAGAAAAAAATTTTCCCTAAAGGGGTCTAACCTCCTGGCTGGACTTGCCAAGAGTTTTGTATAACTTGTTTACTGAAACAATGATGTTGAAAAAAACCTGAAACACTCAGTGACTTATGGCAGTTACATTTATTTAGCTCACCAGGCCACAGAGTAGTGATTTGTACTGGGCTCAGCTAGGTGGCTTTTATCAGTTATCCTCGGCCCACTCTATATCTGAAAATCGGCTGATTAGGAGTCTTTCGAGGTCTTGGGGGTTAACAGTTTCTGTGCTTCTCATCCTGCAGTGGTCTAGCCCAGGCATGTTTCCATGGCGTGTCAGAAGGCCAGAGCCAGAACAAGTCCCAATGCGTTAGTGCTTTACAAGCCTCTGTTTGAATCACTTGTGCTGACTGCCTCTTGGACAAAGCAAGTTAGACAGCTGAGCTCAGAGGCAGAATGCATGGGGGTGATAGAAAGTCATGGAGTAAAGAATATGAATGCTCGAAAAAAGAATTGGAACCATCAATACCCTCTCCCAAAAAATTCTGTGGTAATTTAATGAATGTCAACTCATTTAACTTCACTGTGACTCTAAGAAGTTAGTACTGTCGTCCTCATTCCATAGCTGTCCATATTAAGGATAAGAGAGAATCCAGTCAGCTGATAATCTAGTCACTGCTCCTTCCCCTCAGGTATGGTCTTCTGTCTTCACACATCTTGTAGAGTTTCTTAAACCTTGGTTATTTACAGAAAAATATTATGCTCATGATTCCTTTCCAAAAGGAATGAATATATGTAAGCAAGGTATGTCCAAATAAAAGACAAAAGAAAAAGAAGGAAGAAAAAGAAGGAAGAAAAAGAAAATGAATTTTACTGAATTAATCTGTACACAAAAAGGATATCAGATGGATTGGGGAAAAGAAATGGAGATAGCCCAAATGATCCTAAAATGAAAAGAATATCCAGGAATGGTCTGGAAAAAGTCAGAGCATTGGAATGTCACTTGTCTTTCCAGATATTACCGTACACTATAAAGCTAAAATAACTAAAATAAAGCAGCACCGTCAGATAAATAGATCAGTAGAGATAATTAGAAAGTACAGAAGGAGACCAGAATCCATATAAGAAATTAGATGATGATAGAGGTAACAACATATTAAATCAGTAAGGAAATGATGGAATATTTAATAAATGATACTGAGATAACTGGATAGTCACCTGAAATTTTTACTGTATATCTAAAACACCTTACGTGTGTGCGTGCACACACACACACACGCATGCACACACTTTCTGGGTCTGTCAAAGATTTAAAAGTGAAATGAGACAATAAAAGTATGAGGAAAAAACAAGGGAATTTTTAAAAATGTAATTTCAAAATAAGAAAAGATGTTAGATTTTATCCAAAAGGCAAGTCTCACTGGGAACCCCCTGAAAGACTTCAGAACGCATCTCAGAATTACCCACTGAGGGGTGAAGAGGCCGACTTATTTGTCCTGAACTCCTGTTGGTTGAGGTTCCTCCTGGGCCGTTAACTCCTAGCTCTTCAGCTTCTTGAAGGCAACCTCTACAGTAGGCCAAGAGGATTCAAGGGGACGCCAGTGACATCTGATAAGTATGGAAGCGAATTTTTTGATGTATGTCATTAAGTGGAACAGATTGTTCTGCTTTCACCACTTGATTCTATGCTCATAAACTCTGGTTAAGTCTATGGAACATCTTGTAAGACTACCCTCCAAATTGTAAAAGCTGTACTCTCTCAGCTTCCACTATAGTGGAACCTTCTAGAGGCCATTCTACCATTTTTGAGGTTAGCTTTCTTGGGTGATGGGATTTAGGGCAAGACCAGAGAAGATCACGCATTTAACCTGTTTGCCCCTCTTCTGCAGTAAAGTGAGTTCTGTGTTTGGAAGCAGTGTCATGTGGTACACCCAATCACTTTGGATTTCAAGTCATGAGGACCAGCTGAAAGAGCTGATTGAATTTCAACCTGATCTACATGTATCACCTTTCTGACTATGGGCTGCACTCATGACCTGTAGCTTTAAGGGCTACCTGACAATAGGTTAGATCATTGTGGCTCTTTCTTAATGGGAGAGAGTACAAAGTGGTGAAAATTGTCTTTTACTTTGGAGAGGATAGCTTGAATGTCTCAGATGACTATGCCCCACACATCTTCACTAAGATTCACTGAGGTCTCTGAACTTCACAAGTGCTGTCACCCACCATCTGTCACAGATATATTTTACCAAAGCATCTGGGTTACTTGCTACTCTTTTCCTCGGTGGGTATGTTCTAATCAGTATAGTGGAACGGAGTGAGGTCCTAGAGTATGGTGAAGTGATCGAGTTCCGACAGACAAGGTTAAGAAAGCCAGCAGGATGTCAGTGAAAATGTATTGCTTCTGGGTGAAAGTTAACTATTTAGTGGTGTCTGTTCATTCCTATAAGAAAAAAGCATTTGCCAGATTGTCTTCTGCATATCAGGCTCCAGGGGTTGTGCTGATTTTACCCATAAAAACAGGCCACATTTGTAATATTATCTGCGTTTGAAGCCACTACCCCGTTAGATTTCCTAAAATCCATTTATTCTCCCTAATGTTGCCCACTTCTGCAGAAGTCAAAGCTATGGGAGTAAATAGGGATATGAATGGAATCAATTATAGCATGTTTTTGGATCCTTAATACTGGCATGAATTTGGCACTTACTCCTAAGATAGGGCATTGCTTTGGTTCACAATTTGAAGGGGATCCCCAGGCAGCCCTTCTTCCCTGGGCACCCTCCTTCCATGAGCCACAGAACAAAGGCAAGAGTCCCTTAACTGCAAAACTGCAGGAACTGAGGAAGTAAACAGTTACATGTGTAAAGCACTTTGGGCCCACTGCAAGAAAACTCCAGTTGAATCTCACTTTTATGACTGGATCTCATAATTCCAAGTCCGAGTACAGCACCTGTCTCCAGGGTCCTTCGGGAACTCTCCGCTCAGATGTGCTTGTGGTACCCACGCGTCATTGCTTCTGGCTGAGAATCTCCTTTTACTGCGAGAAGAGAAGTAATGAGCTCACGTGCTTGGAATTCAGGTTGAAAACAGTGTTCATAATTTCCCTAAGTCTGATGTCCTTCTTTCCCCAGTACATAGACAGGAGCCTATAAATGGTTGCAGAACTCCTTAGGGAAGACTAAATGAGTCTACACTATACACATGTAGGGAACTCTAAGTATCCTCTAGTGAATAGAAACTGACCCTAAAGTTGCATCAGGTAAGCAAATCAACCTTAATAGATTGCCCATCTATTTCATTGCTACAGGTCAATGATCTATAACCCATGTCAAAACACCACTGAAAAGAAAATTGTTCTGGTTGGTGCTCTGGTCCTAGTACCTTTGGCAGTAGCCACATCCACCTTGTCTCTTATGATCAGCTTGGCCTCTGTCCTTCTGAATCAAGAATCCTCTTCCAGTGGCAGCATCTCACACCTTCATCCTCAGTTTCCTTGACTGAGCCAATTTTCTATCTAGAACATTAGTTGCAAGGGAGTCTGGGAAATGGCATAGTTGGAGATCTGGCTGCAGTGACGGAGGAGGATGCAGGGAATGAATGACAAATACCAGCAGAACAGTTACTTACGATTTTCTGTGAATTTGAAAAAAGACTGAGCTTATGCAAACGATTAGGGTAAATGAATTAGAAGTGGGGGGAAGGGAGTATACAGAAGATGATTGAATCTTCTGGAACATATTCCTTCATTAAAAAAAAAACAAAACCCATTGTGCTCCCTCAAAAAATAGGTATAAGAGGACACACATGACCCCAAATAGCAGAGACTGGCCAATACAAACCTTTGCGCTAAGTAAATGTCATGTTTGTAAAGAATATTTAACACTATGAAGAAATGTCAATTTTGTCACCCAGTGAAAGGGGGAATATACAAAACCATATATGCTGTTTTAATCTCTGTGTATGTGTTCATGTGTATACACACATAGAAGTATTGACATGTGTACACACATACATACTGGAAGAAAGCATTTCAAATTGTTAAAAAGTGTAGTACTACAAATGATTTTTCTTTGTCTTCTGTTTTTCTAAAGTTTTTACAATCATTTGTATAAATTAAAAAGCATTATTTCAATAAAAATTATTTAAACCCAAATGAAATAGATGTGTTCTAAAGTCTAAAAAATATTAGCATCCTTATTGTTCTACAACTCTGAAATATGTACCCAAGACAGTATAAATGCATTAAGAACAAGGCCCAGAGTCGGAAGAAAAAGTGTGTTCCCCAAATCCTTAGTGTTGGCTTGACTTAAGAATTCTAGAAATAAAAGCTAAGTCTAGACATAAGGTTCAGTAGCTTTTTACACTTGACATTAGCAATAAATACTGTCTGTTGTTTTTAAGTGAAAAAGATGAACCCCTAATACCTGAAACAAGTATAAGTGAAGCTGCACCATTTGAAAAAACCCTACAGCAGGATGCCTGCATTCTATAGGAATCTATTTTAAATCCATTGACTTAGTCCAACCCATAGTTTTCCAGAGGAACAGCTATCCCCCTTGAGGGCAGGGGCTGATCTTTCTCCCCTACAGTGGAAGGTCAGGCAAGAGGAGGCCCTTGACACCATACAGCAGTCTGGTGCCATGTGCCTCTTACCACCATTGCAAGTCATGAAGTCTAAAGTGGAAAATGAAATCACACCCCAAAGAACAGCAAGACTTGTTGACCTGCATAACCACATAAACTTTGTACTCCCATATTCACCTTATCAAAACTCTCCTTACTGATGTCCTCAGTGACCAACTTGATTGCCAAACCTATGGATAATTTCATTCACTTTTCTGATTGATCTTGCCTTTGCCTTTTCCTTGGGCCATCTTCTCACTGTATACCTTCTCATAGCCTACCACCCTTTCCCACTGCATCATCTAACATCTATCTGTGATGACCAAGCCTCATTGTGCGCAAGCATCACCTAGGAAGCAGGATTTAAAGGATGACTTGGGGACATCCAGAGGACTTGTAGAGGAGGGAGTGCTGTTCACAAAACGTCCTTGAATCCCAATTTGAGAAACACTGAGCAATATGGTAATGATTCCCAAAGTAAGTCATCAGCCCAGATCTTTTGGGGTCAAGGGCTAAAATTTCAACTGCCTGATAAATTTGGATCATCCTATCACCTTTAAATTCATCATGTTCTCACCTACTTATCCCAAATCAACTGCTTTTTCCTGCATGCCCATTGTGTGTCCTCTTTGAGACACCACTGCAAGGTTAGGCCCATGTCCTCTGTAATTGTGCACCCCATCTACTTCCCATTGTTGGCCTCTGCCATCTCTTTCTGAGGCAGAAGAGAAGGCCCTAACACTCCCCAGGAGGTATTTTTCATTTTTCTATAGCTGCCCCACATGCCTTGTAGCCACTGTATCAGGCGACCCACAGCTACTCTGTGAGATATTTGCTTTGGCTGCAGCAAGCTTCAGCCTTGGACCTATCTCAGATGTGTCTGCCCTGTATTTTCTCTGGATGACTCAGCTATATAACCTCCTTGGATAGTGACATCCCTCTGTAGTCCACCTCATTCAGGTCTGTGCAAGCCTGCCTTTATAATTCATTATAAGCAACCTCCCCGTTTCCTTAGTGGTTTCAGCCTGTGCACTATTCCCTCTTATGCTGCAATGTAAGTGGTAATAAAGTCTTTCCTGATATATTCTTGCCTATTCATGATTTCTGTCTTAAGTAGAGCATGCTGAGATTGTACACTAGGAAATGATAGCACCAAAGGCCACTGGCATCTAAAGCCACCGGCAGCCAGGCCTGGTAACATTAAAGGCAGCCAGCAGCTGAGAATGATGGAGAATAACCAGGAGCCACTATTTCTGGTGGCTAGAAGAGGCCTTAAAACCTGCCAGTAGCTGCTGGCTTGAAGTGGCAAGGAGGACCACTAACACGAAAAGAGCTGCAAATTGCTGGCATTCAAAGCCCAGGGCTGTTAACACTAAACAAGCTACACTTTGTCAACTCATGATTTTTATATAAATTGAGCAAGAACCCTCAGCTGATTGGTAACATCTTAGTATCCAGTATGGGAATGTCCCACACACTTTAGAGGGTCCCAAAGAAGATGGCAGACAATGATGATGGTTGTTAGCAGTCTAAAGAACTAACTCATGTTTGATTTCAATCTTATACTAGGCTAACAACACAAACTATCCAGTGACACTTTCTCTCCTTTATTCATTTCTAATGTCTTTATCTTGCCCAAAGATAGGAAGAGCCACTATAAAGTTATGTTCTTTCTGAGTCTGAGTTCAATCAATTTAATCAGTGCTACCTGTTTTAATGGAGGGATGGAGAAAAGAGAATGATAAATACATGAATATGACCATGACCATTTGATTTTTCCAAAGCATTAGTTATAAAAGGTGGCCCAGAAGTCAGTTTTTACTGAGGCTTCAGAACTAATTGAGGGATAGGGAGTAAGATCAGATCAATAAGCAGGAATTCTGTACAATGTGTGGCTTAAAGCTTAATATTGAGTAGTTTTTTTTTTT
>PVJO010021626.1:0-29625 GCA_004026905.1 Hystrix cristata | reverse complement strand
AGTCTTGGAAACAACCTAAATGCCCAACAACCAATGAATGGCTAAAGAAAATATGGTTTTTCTACACAATGGAGTACTACACAGCCATAAAAAGGATAAACTAGAGTCATTCATATATAAATGGATGTTCCTTGAGAACATACTTTTAAGTGAAATAAATCAGACACTCATGAGTACACATTGAATTGTCTCTCTGATATGAGAAATCATAACTGTAAATAAGGACAAAGAGGTGTAATAGATATTCTATAAAAGGAAGATAATATACAAAGGAGAGGAGTACTAGAAAGAAAGAAGGGGAAAAGCAGAGCAACAAAGGCCAGAAAAGGGAAAGGGAAAATATGGAAAATTATGAATAAACCTGCTGTAAATAGGGAGGGAGGGAACAGAGGGGAGGGGCGGGGAAGAGGGGGGAGAACCAAGATGCATCATGTACAGGTACAAAATAAATGTGATGAATGTAACCATTATATGTAAAATGTACCAATACATGTTCTTGATTTAAAATTAAAAAAAAAGATTATACTGGTGGCAATATAAAAAGAAATGAAAAAAGGTCTTTGTCCCAAATCGTACACAGTTTGGAACTGAAAGGATTCTTCTGTGTCTAGTTCCAGTACAGCCCATGTTTAAATACCGGGGTACATTTGACTCTCCATTCCTTCCATTTTGAGTTAAATTTCTCTGCCAAAATCCCAAAGTGTTAATGCTGAGAGAACTAAAAGAAATATAAAATATGACAAATCTTCAAAAAGAAGCTATAGATCAGATTTTAGGATCAAAAAGGAGTTTTTAGAGGGTTTTTTTAAAAGTTAAAAATGTATCATCCTTAATGTATCATTTAAAAACAGTAACCTTTCATAAGGTGAGAGTTACAATAATAGGAATATTAGAAAAATTAAAAGGATGAATGATCGATATGTATAAATTAATTTTGTCTCTTCGGAGGAAAGCACTCTATTAATATTAAGTTTTGTCTCTCTGGGTAATTATCTGTTGAACTGCACAGTCCAACCTGATCCGCCCACTGGCCTCAACTGGACTTTACTGAACACCAGCGGATCGGCGGTTCATGTGGATATCCAAGTGAGATGGGAGCCACCAACCAGCGCGGATGTTCGAAAGGGATGGATAGTGCTGGAGTATGAACTTCAGTTCAAACAAATAAATGAAACTCAATGGAAAATGGTAAGACGGCACTACGTTTTACACTTTGACGTTCTTCTTTCTATTTCACCAATCTATCTCTTATTTATAGTTTGACTTCCTTTTGGCCTAGTACCATATGTTGCATTTTATATGCCCCATCATTTCTTAATAGAGGAATGCTGATCTTATCAGGAAGTAGCATCCGTGTATCACCCTAAATATCATGAGCCTGTGAGAGGGAATGAAAACTATTTCCCTAGTCATCCTTGGTATTCAGTTTAACTATGAAGCAAAATTGTCAACTCACACCACTTAGCACTCACTCCTTGGAGGAGACATGAGAAGGACTATGATCAAGGTCACAGTGGACTGTGGCCAAATATGCTCCATTATTTTAATTGCTGCTACTCACAAGATTATTAAAATCAGATCTTAAGTGTCTCCAAAAGAGAGAGGGAGGGATGGAATTTGTCTCTTAGAGGTCTCAGGAAGATGTTTAGTTACATACCTCAGAGGAGAAAGAAGATGAAATGGTCCTATGTAGGCAAATAGAGGGCAAGTTGGCTTCTGAAACCCTCACTTCCTTGCCAAGTATATGGGAACTCGGCACTTAGATAAATTCCACATGGCATGCAACAAGAAGGAAAACAGGATAATCATGCTGATCCCAATATAACAAATTCTAAATCAGTCTAACCACAGGCCCAGCCCTGGCCAAGCCAAGTGGTTTCTGGCCAGGCATCAGGTTGTACCCACCAGCATGGCACAACTTGCTCCCAGAATTCTGAGACACCAGGCCCTGTCCATTCAGTGAGCTAATGAAAAAGAAGCCAATTTTGTCATTAGAGGAAAGTTAAATTTGAAGAGACTTGAATAGTTACAAAGATGGGGTTGGAGATTATGTTTTCTAACTCATTTTAATTTAGATATCTGGTCTGTAACTTGGTGCCAAAAAAAAAGTCTGGTTGGATGCTAAATCAGACAAGACCTTCTAAATCCAAATTCATCAAACATTTATTCAGTCACCAGATATAGAAATAACTACTTTGTATGAGGCACTGTGCTGGGCCTTGAGAGCAGCAGTTCTCAAAATGTGAACCGTGGACCTCTATGATTCCCTGAGACCCTTTGAGGGTGTCCACATACTCAATAGTGTTTTCCTAATATATTAAAATGTTATTTCCTTTTTGCTCATTATGTGGACATTTACACTGATGGCACAAAAGCAATGGTGGGAACCTGCTGGTACCTTAGCCCGAATCAAGACTGCAGTGGCAAACTGCATTCTACATCACCATGCTCTCAAAGTAAAGAATGGGACGGGCAGACCCACAGAAGAGTAAGCTTGATGGAGCTGTACAAATCATTTAGTTACATCTTCACCTTTGAGCACAGAGCCTTTTAGTACTCTTGTGGCACATGGAAAGTATAGATAATGCACTTTTGCTGCACTTAGAGGTACAAATGGAGCAAAAGCATTTAAACAACTGAGTTGCCAATGGAAGTAGCTACTCTCTTGCATGAAACACCATTTCTTGTTTGAAGAACAACCGATAAACTAGCAGATGTTCCTCCTATTTGAGTTGTCAAATATTTCTCAAAACAAAGGAAGTAATTTTGTCACATCAAGAATAACAGCTGAAAGCATTTGTACCAATGATAAAATTTAAACTTTCAGAGCAAAATTAGAATTTTGGAAAACATGTTGCACAACCATGAGCTTGATAACTTTCCAATACATGAAGATTTTCCTAATACAGTGATATTACCAAAAGCAGTACTTTTATATTATGTAATAAAAGTGTGAAATTTTCAAAAATCTGCATAGTTCAGTGAGCCAGTATTTTCCAAATTACTAATATGAGGTGGAATGGTGAGTTGTTTCATTGTCAAATAAAATTGTATGTATTATTTTGCATGCAGGTTTTTGAAATATATACACATTGTAGAATGTCTCAATTGGGTTAATTAATACATGCATTACTTCACATCTCATCTTTTGATCTGAGAACACTTAAAATGTACGCTTTCAATGATTTTCAAAATACAATACATAGTTGTTAACTGTGTATGTTGTACAACAAATCTCTTTTACAGAATCCTTTTGTGTAACTGGAAATTTGCATCCTTCACTAATACCTCCCCAAGCATTCAAGCTCCAAACTAGCCCCTCGTAACCAGTGCTTTTCTGTACTTCTGAGTTCACTGTTTTGATACTCCATATAAGTAAGATCATGTGCTTTTTGTCATTCTGTGCCTAGCTTATTTCACTTAACGTCTTCCATGTTTATTCATATTGCCACAAATGATAGTATTCCTTCTTTTTAAGGCTGATAGTATTTCCACTCCGTATATATTTTCTTTGCCTGTTCACCAATGGATGGATACTAAGCTTAATCCATATCTTGGCTATTGTGAATAATAATACAATTAGTATGAAAATATAAATATCTTTTTGAACTACTGATTTCATTTCTTTTTGATATAAACTCATTAACAGAACTGCTAGATCATGTAGCACTTTTATTTTTAATTTCTTTGAGAAACCTATGTATTATTTTCCATAATGACTGTACTTTCATTGCTACCAACAATGTGAAGGAATTCCATTTCTTTACCTCCCTCCTTGCCAACACTAATTTCTTATCTTTTTAATATTGGCCATTTTACTGCAGTGAGGTGATATCTCATTGTGAGTTTGATTTGCATTTCCCTACTTACTGTTGAGGTGAAGCATTTTTTCTTATTCCTTTTGGCCATGTGAATATCTTCTTTTGGGAAATATCCATTTAGGTCCTTTGCCCATTTTTAAATAATTCGTTTTCTTGCCACTGAGTTGTCTGAGTTCTTTATGTATTCTTAATGTTAACTCTTTATCATATAATTGGTTTGCACATATTTTCTTCCATTCCATAGGATATGTATTCACTTTGCTCTTTCTTTTGCTGTGTAGAACATTTTTAGTTTCATATTTATTCCATTCTGTATTCTCCTTTTTGTTTCCTATGTTTTTGTAGTCATATCCAAAAAATCAATGTCCACAAGCTTTTTCCTATGACATCTTCTAGGAGTTCAAATCTTAGACTTAAGTCTTTATCACAATTTGAATTTATTTTTGTATACTCTGTGAGATGAGTCTCTAATTTCACTCTACACATGGATATACAGATTTCCCAACACCATTTATTGAAAAAATTATCTTTCCCATTGCATATCCTTAGCACCTTTGTCAAAAATAATTCATTGTAAATGCTTGAATTTATTTTCGGGCTTTCTATTCTGTTATGTTGGTTTATGTGCCTGTTCTTATGTAAGTACCATGCTGTTTTGATTATGGCAGCTTTGTAGTACATTTTGAAGTCAGGTAGCACGAGGCTTCCAGTTTTGTTCCTTTTGCACAATGGCTTTAGCTATTCAAAGTATTTGGTGAGTCTATATGAATTTTATGACTGTTTTTCTTATTTCTGTGAAAAACATGTTTTGGGGATTTTGATAGGGGTTACATTGAGTCTATAGATTGTTTTCGATAGTGTGGATATTTTGACATTTATTCTTCAAACCTGTAAACACGGGATATCTTTCCATTTATTTATGTCCTCTTCATTTCTATTCTTTAGTACTTTAGACTTTTTAGTATCAAGTCATTCTCACCCTTGGTTAAATCTACTAAGTAATTTTTATTGTAGAATTTGTAGATGAGTTTCTTTTCCTGATTTCTTTTTTTGAAAGTTCATCATTAACCTATATAAATACTACTGAGTTTTATGTTGATTGTATATCTTGCAAATCTACTGTATTAGTCACTATCCCATTGCTGGGAAGAACTAGCCAATACCCACAATTTAAAAGAAGAGACATTTATTCTGATTCACGATTTTTAGAGGATTCGGTCAATGGTGGGTTAGTACCAAGGCAGAAATGGCATTGCAGATGGTTATGGCTGAGGAAAGGTGCTCACCCCATGGCAGTCAAGCAGCAAGAGAGAAATTGAGGACAATAATATCCCTCTTGAGGTCATCCCCGCAGTGACCTACCTCCAGTCAGCTCCCATCTTCTAACAGCTCTTTCAGCTATTGAACTCATCAGTGGATGAATCCAGTGATGGCTATAGTACCCCCATGATCCACTTATCTTCTAAACACATGAGATTTGGGGGGCAAATTTTAAATCCAAACCATATCATTCCACTCCTGGCCTTCAAAAGGCTCATGTTCATTCTATTATGCAAAATGAATTGAGTCCATTTCTTAAGAGTCACCAAAATCTTAATGGTTTCAATATTGCTGAAAAGTTAAAAAGTCCAAAGTCTCCACTGATACTCAAAGCAAACTCTTAGTTATGAACACCTGTAAAAATAAAAAAGAAAATTGAGTGCTTCCAATATGCAATGGCAAAGAGTAAATAGTCCCACTCCAAAAGAGAGGAATAAAGGGATAGAAATAAACAGAACCAAAACCCAGCAGAACACAAACCTATGGCTGCTTTCCAACACTCAGGGAAGATGATGGGAAGTTGTGAACTCCAATGGGCTTGGGTGACTCTGCCCCTACTACACTACTGGTTGTAGTCCACATGACCTCTCTCTTGGGCTGGCTCCATTTTGCTAAGATTTTTCTCAAAAGATGTTCCACATTCCTTCTATCTCCAACTTCCTAGAGTCCCCACTGTCCTTTCAGTTTCACTCTCACAGCTTCACACACTGCCCTCTCGGGTGCACATTGTCTGGCCTTCCAGCCTTGTTCTGAAATCTGAGTGGAAGCATCCATGACCCTACAACTCTTGTATTGTGTATGTCTGAAAAACCAGTACCATATGGATGACACCAAGGTCTCCTGCTACCTCAAGCAGTAACCAGGCCCCTTTAGAGGATGGCTGCAGCAGCCTGTGTGCCTAGATAGCTGAACATAGTGAAATGAATGTCAAAAAAACAATTCTCTAAAGCCCATCTCAAAGAGGGGAGCGCAGGGGCTCTCTCTTCAGAGGATTTGCACTTCTGCTCCTTTGAGCTTGTGATGAGTGGGTGTGGTTTATCCCTGAGAGGCCTTCAAGCCTCTTCCTATTGTACTAATGTAAAATATGTATCCTCTTTGTAATGGTAATCTTTTCCACGCTTCACTCTACATGGCCTCAACTTTGCACACATTTCCTTTGTTGTGAAACTGCCAACTCTTTACAACTGATTTTTTCTTCTGATTCTCATTAAAAACCTGGTTAAAAGCAGCCACACATACTCATGCTACAGCCTGAACACTGAGTGGTCTTGAAATTTTTCTACCTGATCAATTTGTTCACCACATTTAACCACTTACCAGTCCAATTATTTAAATACAGGATGACCAAAAATGGCATTTTTTTTTACTAATTTTTATAAAATAACATAATAGGAAATATGAAAATGACAGTTTTATTATAGTCACTTAATAATTTTTCTGTGCACGGTACATCTTAAAATATTCATTATACAACATAGTGTTACAATCTGGACAGTAGTATCTAGTCTCTTACTAAATTCTTTTTGTAATATTGTCTTTCTTTGAACAACATTCTTCACACTGCTGTGCTGGCCTTCCCCTTTTTTCTGTGGGGGGTGTAATTTCAATAAAATGTCTACCCACTAAATGTAAAGGTGAAGATGGCAATGATGGACATCCTGGTTGGCATTTCACTATCCTGTTTTTTTCAATTATTTGATCTATTATACCTAATCTAAATTGTAAATAACTTTTTAAACCTCTTTATTTTGAATAAATAATGATCAAGTCCCATATTGTTTGGTCCAGAAGGTGAGTAAATATTTTATAATAATATTTTTCCTAAAAAAAAAAATATTTTTCCTCATTTATTGATTACAGGATAGCTCATTAGATGTTGGTCAACTCTGTGAACAGCACCCAGAGGATTATTGCAATCATTAACTACTATTGGAATTTTTTTAGTTTTGTCTCTTCTTTCAAGTTTGATCATTTCTGTATTATGAATAGTTGACAATAAGGAGACGTCTTTTTGGTCTTTCCATTTCATAAGACAGACTTTTCCTCTCTGATATGCTAACATATCTCTCTTTTTCAGTTTTTTCAGCACTCCCTTCTTATTCAGTCTCAGTGTCCCAAACATGTCCATGCATTCAAATTTCAAAAAAAATGATCTGTCTACAAACAGAGATAATTTATTTTCTTCCTTTCCAATTTGGATGATTGATTGATTGATTGATTGATTTCTCCTGCTTAATTTCTCTGGCTAGGACCTTTTAGCACTGTGCTAAATAGAAGTAGCAAAAGTGGACCTCCTCATCTCATTCCTTATTTTAGAGCAAAATCTTTTACATTTTTATCCTCGTACGTGATGCTAGCTGTAGTTTTCTTTATACATGGCCTTTTTATGTTGATATACATTCCTTATAATCCCAATTTGTTAAGAGTTTTTATCATGAAAGATACTAAATTTTGTCAAGTGTTTCTTCTACATATAGAAACGTGATCATAGGGCTTCTGTTCTTCATTCCGTTACTGCGGTGTATCACACATACAGAGTACATTGTTGTGTGTTGAACCATTCTTTCGCTCTTGGGATAAGTCCCTTGATAATGATGGACGATTCTCTTAATGTGCTGTTGAATTTGGTTTGTTAACATTTTGTTGAGGATTTTTGCATCTGTATTCATCAGGAATATTGGTCTGTAATTTTTTTTTTCATGTAGTAACCTTGTGTAGTCTAGTATGAGGGTAATACTGGCTTCATAAAATGAGTTTGGAAGTATCCCTTCTCCATCAGTTTTTTTTGGATGCATTGAGAAAGATTGGTTTTGGTTCATTAAATGTATAGTAGCATTTAGCCATGAAGAAGTTAGGGCCTGAACCTTTCTCTGATGAAAGATTTTGTATTACTGATTCAATCACCTTACTTATTATAGTTCTATTTGGACTTTCTATTTCTTCATGATTCAGTCTTAATAGGTTCTATGTATCTAGGAATTTATCCATTTCATTCAAATTATCCAATTTGTGGCATGTAATTTTTCTTAGCAGTTTCTTTAAGCTTTTATTTCCATGGCATCAATGGGGTAATATCTCTTCTTTCACTTTATTCTTTTCTTCGTCTATCTGAAAGTTTATAGTTTTATCTTTTAAAAAAAAACCTACTTTTGTTTTTATTATTATTTTTCATTTACTGTTCTCTATTTCATTTGTTTTCTCTCTGATGTTTATCATTCCTTTTCTTCTGGTTCATTTGTTCTTTTTCAAATTCCTAAATAATGTACCACTATATATTTATTTGACACATTTGAAAGATATTGAGTTCCCTCAGGAAACTGCAGTATAATATAAACAGATGTCCATAATTGGATTTGAGCAATGAAATATAATAAGTGTGTTATTATCTGGAAGAGTAGAGTGGAGACAAGTGCCAGAAAAGACTTAGAACATTGGCAATATAAATGTTCTCACTGGGGCCTAGACGAGGAATAGGTACCCCAGAGAGGACAATGACAGATCAAGTACAGTAGAAGCCACTTGACGAAATTTGAGTTTGCTGGTGTGGACTGTTGAAGAACGATGGAAAGGGCCCATAGGTCAAATCACTGAGGTCTCCATTTTGATTCTGTTGTAAGTGAAATCTACAAATAGTACTGGTGATAATACCAGAGAAGTTTGGGTCTCAAGAATGAAAACATAGACATTTTTAAATATTTTAAGAAAAAGTATAAAGTAAGTATAATAATACTCAGAATCCTGCTTTAAAGAAAGCATTTTAAGCATATGAATAATGCATATATTCAAAAGCTCCTGTAAAAGATTAAAAAAAAACCCATGTCATATACACATGGGAAACAAGAGGTACTTGTAAGCAGAAGCCAACTGGGATCAGAGAAAACTTTGTTTCAGATATTGAAGGTTTAGCTTTAGACTTAATAAAACAAATTATGAGGATTTTATTTATATGAAAAACCATGCTGTTGAAAAAGGGACTGTCTCAAGTGTTCTATAAACAGGAACAAGGTGTTCTACCTGAAAACATATAAAAAGCACATTAAGTGCCTGCTTTGAGTATTTGATTTGGAGGAAAACATCACCACTAGTTGGATCTACCCCTTTGATAAAAATATGTTTTAAGAATCTAATAATTTCAAACTACCCTTCTCTGGGAGACAAAAGAATATCTTGAGCCTAAACTTCCTGAGACCCTGATGCTCATTATCAAAGGACTCCAGTGACTTTTCTTTGTGGATTTTGAATAGAAAAATATTTTGAGATGGGCTTAAGCCTTCTGGAACAAGCAGGTTAAGTTTGTAGTTATTTTAATAACATTCAGTAAAGACAATTATTGCATTTCTGGGACCCTTTACAATTTTGCAATTATGAATAAGTGACTAACCAGAATTTCTAAAGAACACAGATTTATAACTGGCTTATGGCTGTAATTTGTTTGATGTTGAAATATATTTGTTTTTGTCTGCTCTGATGCCATCCTCCATACAAATCTGAAATATCCCAGAGAAATAGGCAATATATCTATAGGCTTTTCTTTCTTTTTTCTTTTTTTTTTTTTTTTTTTTTTTTTTTTTTTTTTTTTTTTTTTTTTGTGCTGGGGATCAAACTCAGGCTTATGCTTGCAAGGCAAGCACCCTAACCATCTATACTCTTTTTTAAACTCTGTCATTCTTTGTAATAATTCTATTATACTTTAACCTTAGTGGAATTATAACTGTCCACTATAAAGATGTAGCTGTATTTTTTAAGCACATCTATTATATCTTTGGTTTTATAGCATATAAATTGGAAGACTGCTATCCTTGTAATGAAATGATTCTTTACATAATTTTTCTCAATTATCTTTTAAATAGCAAACTTCCTGTAGGCAATTAAAAATATTGCTCACCTTATAGAAATCCATTTTAATACAAATGGGAGAACAAATGAAGAATCTGCTTTGAGTTATTGACTATGTAGCCAATAAGACTTTATATTTTTTCTTGAAAGATGGACCCTGTAATGTCAACATCAATTCCACTGTACTCATTGAGACTGGATAAAGAATATGAAGTGCGTGTAAGATCCAGACAACGAAATTCTGAAAAATATGGCCAGTTCAGTGAAGTGCTCTACATAACACTTCCTCAGTTGAGCCCATTTACATGTGAAGAAGGTAAAAAAAAAATTTTAATGGCAGCAGCAAACATGGCTTTTGGTAATATATCAGTTGATACGTGCCTTAATTGTTAGAGTGCTGTGTAGATCAAAATGCATTAACATCAAATATCAGGGTGAGAGACTTTGCACAGACCTTGCATCTACAACAGGTATTATGTCCTGCAAAACCAGAAAGAACAGATTGAATATCACTAAATAACACTAACATAAAAATTTCAATAGCACCATTTTTTCTAAACACTAGTTAACTGGCTTGTTTTTAGAAAATATATCATATAAGGCAATTACAGTTTAAAAAAGACAATCGCCACATATCTTTTGAGCTTAATGATGGCATTTAACTCACTTAGCATAATTTTTTTAAAAAACTGGCTTTTCCTTCCATGCTTAAAAGAAAAGAGGGGTGTCCTCTGGCTGCTTAGATTTCTGAATATGTCATCAGTGTAAAATTACACATACCACAAGATCCAAAATGGTATTCTCTCCCCTAATAATTCTTGAAAATATCCATAGTATCTCCCTGGGAGATATTAATAACTTATTAAATAAGGAAAGCATGTTTCAGCATAAAAGCCTGCTTTTTAAAAAGCAAGGTGAGGTAAATTCCACGTATCTTTTTCATTTAAAAAGTGGTTAAGGCGTTGGGGATGGATGGAGTTCAGCAGTGGAGCACTTGCCCAGCAAGAGCAAGTCCCTGAGTTCCATCCCCAGCACCCCCGCCCCCCAAAGTGGTTAAGCCTCTGCCACTGTTGGTAAGAATAGTGGGAAACAGCTGCAAAGTTGTTTAGTCTTGAAGACTGGACACTTACTTAATATCAAGGAATGAAATAGAAACTTTACAGATTCCCTCCGATCCGAGGACGGGCGTCTCAGAAGGAAGGGGAGGGGCTGTAAAACTGCATTTTGCAGGTCTAAGAGGTTCCGCCATGATCCGTAATAAAGACTCCGTCCTCATATTTTTTGAAAAAGCTTCAGTTTAGAAGCCAAAAAATAGCATCACCCTTAAATTAAAAAAAAAAGAAAGAAAGAAAAAGGATGCAAATGGACATCAGTTAGCTGTGACAGACTACCGTTGTCCTAAAGCCAAGCCCTTAGAGGTCCTCCCTTAACCAATTAGATGCTTAAAGCAGATTGTTCTGTTTTGTTTTAAACACGCACTTTTGAACCTGTCCTTTTTATTTTGAAAGATTTCTTTAATGTGAAAGGATTTGAACAGTAGACAAATGTGTTCTTAGGACAGAAAAAACTAAGTCATCCTATTGTTTGCAAGGTTATCAAATGTAATCACTACCTTCGCTTGATTAATTCAAATTAGCAAATATTTTTATGCAGAAACAGACAGTGAAATGTGAACTTTGCTTCAACTTTCATAATGCTGAGTGAAATATTCTTGTGTTTCAGAATTTCAGTTTCCATGGTTCTTAATTATGATCTTTGGAATATTTGTGCTAACGGTGATGCTGCTTGTGGTCATATTATCTAAACAGCAAAGGTAGGTTCCTCTTCTTTGATACATGTTTACAAACTGTTTGAATTCCCATGTGTTCTTTGATATTCTCTCTTGTACATTCTCTGGAAATTTGAACTAACTCAGTAAAACTTTAACTCCATTTATACATTTACCATTTCTGTAGGCCTCAATTTGCTGTGTTTACTTTAGAGAACTTACAGCTTTAGATTCTGACTGTCATAAAGGACACGAAGAGGCTTAGGCTAGTGCATATATACCCAGCACTAGCGACCTGTTCTCTCCCAGACCCCAGGGCGTCACTGAGGCTCTGCCTGATGCGGCCCTCGGTGCACAAGCACATGTAAGTGGCCAACTAACGCCACTAGTCAACTCAATCTAATAAAACTTTTAAAAGATTTTATATGATTTCAAGTAAATTTAGGTTCATTTAAATTATTTGGATATATATAATTTCATATTTCACCTGCATTTGTAAACACAGATAAAATTGTTTCCAAGTTTGAAGAGATTCCATCTTTAATTCTGTTGGAGTCAAAAGTCTTGGGTTCCAATTATTTAGCCACCATTATTTGGTCGAGCCTGCATCCCTTAACTTCCCTGGGTTTCCACATTTTTGTGGATAATAGGAAGGTATTGGGTCATATGATCTTTAAATTTGCCTTGAGCCATGAGATGGTATCATTCTACTTTTCTTCTTGAAAGAAATTTAGTGCACATTACAGGAAGTTTTTTAATACAAAATATAAGAGTAATGTTGATATAGATGGCCAGCTTCTTACATTTAGAATATTTTTAAAAATCTCTTATGCTCTCCTCCCAGAACTAGTGTGACTTATCACTCCCAGGTTGCCTGGGACTATAGGTTTTGCACTGCAAGTCCTGGAAAATCCCTCAGTTCTAGGCCACCAAGACAGCTGAGCATCCTACTTAGAATTGAAAATAAGCTCTCTAGCTGAAGCCAAGAGCCGTCTACATATCAAAATGGGATCTGTGTAAATACATTGTTACAAACATTTTGGCTTTTAGGTAGCTTAGCATTTTTAAACTTCAAAATAGAATTTTATTAGAAATAATTCCTGTAATGCTACCATTCTTGAGTGCCACGCACGCTGAAAGTCTCAAGCTGAATGCAGAATGGGTTATTTTCAGGAGAGTTTCATCCTTAGTTTTATGATGTAAGCCAGGAAGAAAGCAAAATTCACTCTGCACAATATCATTTTGCACCTAGTTTTTCAGAAACACTTCTATTTGTGTTGATAGGTGAATTTATATGCAATTATAGTAGATAAGCCCATTATATATACAATGTTATTTGCTCTTAATGCTTGCAGTCAATTTGGAGTTATTGTGACGGTCAAGAAATTTTGTTATATTGTTTATTTATGTTAGTTGACAATATCTGAAACAACAAAAATCCTCTTAACAAATAGGATTTCAAAAAACGTATATTAAACTTTGTCTAAAGAATTTTTCATGAGTAATGAATTCTAAATTAAAACACTTGGTCAAAATCAACAAATTTTAAAATTGATATGAATTCTTTATTGTACACCCAATTCCCTGTGCTAAATTGAGTTCTTTGTAGAAAAGAATCATTTTTATTTCATTTCACCATAAAACCCTTATCATTGTCTAGATTTGCATGTTCTACCCTGAAGAAAATAAGTATAGATGGACCATACCTTCATTGGATAAAAGCTATTCATGAAAAACCAAAGGCCAACATATATAAATGGGGAAAACCTGAAAGCATTCCTTCTAAAATCAAGAGCAAGAAAAAGATGTCCACTATTGCCACTTCTATTCGACATAATACTCAAAACATTAGCCAGAGCAGTCAGCCAAGAAAAAGAAATAAAAGGGATGTGTATAGGAAAGGAAGAAGTCAAATAATAGCTATTTGTAGATGACATGATACTCTACATAGAGGATCCAAAGAATTCCACCAAAAAGTTGTTAGAATTAATAAACAAATTCAGGAACACAAAATAAACACATAAAAATCAATACTGTTCCTATATGCTAATAATGAACTCAATAAGAAAGAAATTAGGAAAACAATACCATTCACAATAGCTTCAAGAAAAATACCTAGGAATTAACCTAACTGAGGAAGTGAAAGATCTCTACAATGAAAACTACTGTGCTCTGAAAAGGGAAATTGAAAAGGAAATCAAAAATGGAAAGATGTCCACTCTTTCTAGATAGGTAGAACCAGTACTGTCAGAGTGGCCATACCCCCAAAACTATTATACAGATTCAATGTAACCCCAATCAAAGTACCAACAATGCTCTTCACAGAATTAGAAAACATAATCCTAAAATTCATATGGAACCAGAAGAGACCCAGAAAAGCAATCTTGGGCAACAAGAGCAAAGCAGGAAGCATCACAATACCCGACTTCAGTCATAGTACAAAGCAACTGTGATAAAAAGGTATGGTGCTGGCACAAAAACAGACTTGTGACTCGGTAGAACAGGATGGAGGATACAGAAACATCCTCAGACAGAGTCAGCTATTTTATCTTCACCAAAGGGGCTAAAAACATGCTGGAGGAAAGACAGCCTATTCAATAAATGGTGCTAGGAAAATTGGCTATTTTCAGAAGATTGAAGCTGGACCCTTATCTCTCACCATGTCTACACTAAAATCAAAATGGATCAAAGATCTGAACCTTAAAACAGAAACATTGAGCCTACTGGAAGATAAAATAGGTGTGGTGAGTTGAGTATGGTCAATTTGAGCAGGAACGCCCAGCTGAACTAAGTCAGCGTAGGTATCTTCTTTTAGGTATCTTCCCAAAAGAGCTAAAGACACCATACTACAGCAAAACATGCATACCCAATGTTTATAGCAGCACAATTCATTATAGCTAGATTCTGGAAGCAGCCTGTATGCCCCTCAACAGATGAATGGATTAAAAAAATGCAATATCTGTACATAATTGAATACTACTTGGCTATAAAGAAGGATAAATTTGAGACATTTGTAGGGAAATGGATTCACCTAGAAAATATAATTTTAAAGAAATAAGTCAGACACAAGCCTAAATATGCTATCTCTTATTTGAGCAAGGCAAAGTACAAAGAAAAAGCAAAATAAAGGATGAGGAGTAAAAGGAAACAAAGGGATTAATCTTTAACAAATGAGAAAGGGTTCAGGAGACTGAGGGTGAACGGAGAGGCAGAGGGGGAGGGGAAGGGGAAGATTTAAAATATGCTACATGCAGATACCAAATACCCAAAATGAATATAAACATGGTCATCAACATGAGCTAAGAATAATACTGACAAGAATGAAAGTGAGCAGAGAGGATTTAGTCAGAGGGAGGGAGGTGGGTGTGAAAGAGAAGGGGACTGACAAAAAGAACAAGCCATGTTGTGTACATGTACCTACTCCACGGGATGAATGTAAACTTCTTGTACTGCGAACATGTAATAATAAAATAAAAATTGAAAAATAAATTTGCATGTTCAAGTGAAATAAGAAATGGTAGAAAATAGTTGTCAGCAGGTATGGAAATAACATGTAACTCCAACCATTAAAATCATTCTCTAAACAATGTGGTATTTGTGTCTGTCTTCCCCAGAAAGCCAGGGCTCTCAAAGTTGCAGATCCTACATATCTCTGAACTTTATGAGTCACAATTCATTATCTAAGCTACTTTACCCTGTCTTAATCCACATAAGAGTCACCTCTAGCAAGAGCTATAGTGCAATTTGTATTTGAATAAAATGAGAGTGATATCACATCATCTCAAGCATGTTATCTTTACCTTGTAAAAATTTCCAGTGTATGATCCACTGAGGCCTCAGTCTGTTGTTAATTAAGGAAAGAAATTGGGTCAGCATAAAACAGAAGTGGGAAACTAAAAGCCAAACTCAGACTGCAGATCTAGGTTTTATTATTTTGTTTTACTTTTATTTTGGAGTAAGAATTTTGTTACAAAGAGGCTACGAAATAGAGAATTTTTACACAAAAATTCAGATTTCTGGATCATCTTTCAAAGGTTGAAAGCTGGAGTAACACAAGGCTGACTTTCCTTGCATGGTATGTGCGCAGCAGTGGACAGCCAGCTGTCCCATTGGGAAGGCATGTATACTCCAGTTTGCCACCATTGTCTTTCCTCCTCATAGCACTTCGGAGGCCTCTTTTATTCACTGGCATAATCAGTTTGAGCCCTTGCAGTTTCAGGCTCTGCCCTTTGTGGTGCAACATCACCACAACTATTAAAAAAAAAAATAGCACACACTGAAATGCATCATCACCTTCCAGAGAGAGAGAAAGAGACAGAGACAGAGACAGACAGAGACAGAGACAGAGAGAATCACAATATCAAACATTAACCATTTAGGAATCTTTGCTTCCTTTACTTAGTGTTATGTTGCATTATTTTGTTCTTGAAATTAAGTTTTTGCGTGGACAGTCTGCTTCTTTGGTTGTTATAAGGACTAAAGAAAATATTTGGTGCAGCAGTCAACAAAGTTGCTCATAAATGGTAAGACAGTAAATTTTTAGGCTTTATGGGCAATACATCGCTGCCACAACTACTCAGTTCCACAACTCAAATATGAAAGCAGCCAAAGACCATTTGTAAATACATGGACGTGATTGTGTTCCAAAAAAAAATCTTTCTATACAAGACGGATCACAAGCCAGAGTTAGACCACAAGCTATAATTTGCCAAGCTGTAGTCATGCACAAAGTATATCTCAAAGTGTGTCTGGCATGCCAGAGGCGTTCAGAATGGCAGAATAATTTAGATGACTCATCTCTTTTATGTGCTACTACTCAACAGTAACAATTTGTTTTAACACTTGCCCCACAAAGTAAGCATAGTGGTGATGGCTACTCAAAGCAAATTATAAAATAAAATTTGGCTTATTCCTTAGATTAAAAAATGGCAGGTAGAAATACTGAGAGAAAAGGTTCCTTACTGAATAGACTAGATGGTCCATTCGCACTGTGTATAGAAAAACCAGGTTACTGTCTTTGCCCAACAATGACATTTCTAAATACTTGGGAGGTTTTGGGTTTTTTTAACCATAAACTAAATTATTTGCAATGAATGATGTCTGTGCTTTTTTCCAGTGCTGTGATGCTTGTTTTAAATTATAAACTCCAAGGGGGCTGGGGATTTGGCTCAGGGGTAGAAAGCTTGCCTAACCAGCCCAAAGCCCTGAGTTTGATCCCCAGAACCGCCCCAAAAATAAATAAATTATAAACTCTAGCTACACTATTAACTAAATAGCTAGATGATTTATTCAAATTTATTTAAGGAGTATTTATTGAACACCTTCTTTGTGCCAGGAATTGTGACAAGTGCTAGAGATCCAACAAGCCACAGGACAGGTAGGACAGACATTGAAATGAATTATAATCAAAAAGTAAGTTTAATGTTCAGAACAGAAAATGTAAGTGCATCGCAGAATTGTGAAGATATATCCATCCTAGTCGGTTGGACGTATTTCAGATTTTGTCTTACCTGAAAATGACCGCTACAGTAACATTCTGGTTGGACATCCTTTTGGATAACTTTATAACTGTGAACTGTGTTGTGCTAATTTATTCCAGTCCACCCTCTTTCAAGGGCACAAATTACTTGGGCTCTATTTAGATTGATTCCTCTTTCTTTCTTTCTTCTCTGTAAATTGCTAGTGAGATATACACTAAAATTGTCTTCCTTATAACTAACATGAAAATTAACTTCAGATGAAATTACATTTCTCACTCTCAAATACTAAAGCTGATTGTCAATAAAAAGTATTAAGAAAAAATAGTAAGAAAACTATTAAGAAACTACAAGAAAACAAATAAGAAAACTACATTTTATTTAAATGGACTTCAAATGAGGGCTTCTTTTGTAATTATTTTTCTTCCACAGTTTTTCTTTATTACCTACTATTTGATATTTTCCTTCCATTTGTCATATTCCACATACATAAAATACCAGAATATTTGGAACAAGTGATAGTGCTGCTAATATTTTATTTCTATCTTTTGGAAAAAAATATTACTTTTAAAATATGTCAAACCAAAACTCTATTTCTTTTCAAGGATTAAGATGCTGATTTTGCCCCCAGTTCCAGTCCCAAAGATTAAAGGAGTTGATCCAGATCTCCTCAAGGTAATTAACAAGCCTGTATCAATCGTACATAGCACCAGTTAACTTATATCTGAAGAATACTGTCATGTGTGAAGAGTGTTTTGCAAGCTGTGTGTATCAAATTTAAAATTACTTAACCGTTATGAGGATCTTTTCATAGATCTTCATTTTTTTTCTGCTTCCTAGGAAGGAAAATTAGAGGAGGTGAACACAATCTTAGCCATTCATGATAACTCTAAGCCTCAATTCTACAACGATGACTCTTGGGTTGAATTTATTGAGCTAGATATTGATGACCCTGATGAAAAGACTGAAGGATCAGACACAGACAGACTTCTCAGCAATGATCATCAGAAATCACTTAATATCCTTGGGGCAAAGGATGATGACTCTGGACGTACTAGCTGTTATGAGCCTGATATTCTGGAGACTGATTTCAATGCCAGTGACATGTGTGATGGCCCCACCGAGGTTGCTCAGCCAGATAAGTTAAAAAGGGAAGCTGATCTCTTGTGCCTTGATGAGAAGAATCAAAATAATTCACCTTATGATGCTTCTCCTGACCCTCAGCAGGCCAGTGTTATTCCAGCAGAGGAAGACAAACCACAGCCACTTCTTATTGGTAAAATTGAGTCAGCTAACCAAGATGCCCCTACTCAGATAAGTAATCCTAGTTTCCTGGTAAACATGGACTTTTATGCCCAGGTAAGCGACATTACACCAGCAGGGAGTGTGGTCCTTTCCCCAGGCCAAAAGAATAAGGCAGGAATGTCCCAGTGTGACGTGCAACCAGAAGCAAACTTTATCAAAGACAATGCCTACTTCTTCAAGGGAGATGCCAAAAAATGCATTGTCCTGACCCCTCACATCAAGGTCAAGTCACACGAAGAGCCACGCTTTAACCAAGAAGATACTTACATCACCACAGAAAGCCTTACCACTGCTGCTGAGAAGTCTGGAGCTGCAGAGCAGGCTCCAAGCTCGGAGATGCCCCTCCCAGATTATACCTCCATTCACATAGTGCAGTCTCCACAGGGCCTCATACTCAACGCGGCTGCCTTGCCCTTACCTTTGCCTGACAAAGAATTTCTCTCATCGTGTGGCTACGTGAGCACAGACCAACTGAACAAAATCATGCCATAGTCCTTCTTCAGTTTCCCAGAAGTGACATATCTCATCGCAAAGAATCAGCTAGGGCATGAATGCGTAAATCAAAACAAGGTTTTCTTGGGAGAGCATGAGGGTGGGTACAGATTCTAAATGCCTTTTCCTGGAATGTTGGAACATGATATCAAAATGAGAAAATCAGAATGCTTAATCAGATAGATACTCCCTTGTGAATTGTAAATATTTTAAATTGTCTCAGACTGTTTCGTGGCGGTAATTGTCTTACTATTGTGGGTGTTAATTTTGTGATGCTGAGTATTGGATGGCTATACCTTTAATGTATAGTAAATCAAGCTTTTTGAAAAAGCAAAATAAAGTCAGGTGGCTTTTGCAGTTCAGGAAATTGAATGCAAGTCATAGCACAAGCAAATTTTTTTTTTCTCTTAATTAACTGGGAAGTAACAATATAGGTAAGAAGGCGAAAATAGTTTGGATATATAAAACATTTATTTTGACATAAAATTGATAAAGATATTTTTAATAATTTAGACTCCAAGCATGGCTATTTTATAATACACTACACTCTGTGCACTGTAGTCCACGATGACCTATCCAAAAAAAAAAAAAAAATGTGGCACCTACAGTATGATGCTGGTTTAATGCTTTGTTCAGTGCACCTAAAGAAAAGCAAACAAATTAGTTTTTTACAAGGTCCTTTTTATATCTCCCAAAACTTCTTAAATAATTCTACAAGTCTAGTAACCTGCATTATTGGAACATGTTCACTTTATCTGAATTTTTAAACAAATATTTTTTAATTTAGAAAACTTTATTAAAATGTTTACACTGATCAACATACCATAAACCAAAAATACAGGGGAAAATGCCCTTTTCTTCAGCGAATTTCAGTTCGAGCTGCAGAGCTCCACGCTAAGAGAAGCAGAGGTGAGGTCTGCCTGGCCAGGAGGCTTAAGGACTGCAGCGGCACATGGGTGAGCTTCGACCGCACGCAGATCCTGAGAAGCTCCCATGTCTCTGTAACGGTGTCTCTTCGAACACAGCTTGCTTTTGTTTCATAAATACCTAAGAAGAGATGAAAGGACAAGGAACATTTTGTAAATTGAAGCAGACTGAATGAAGTTAACCGGGTAATAGAACAGAAAGCTCAAGAAACAGGTCTTTATTTCACAGCCTGTAGCCAGACACAAACTCATTACTCGTTGGTAACAAGGGACAGAAGAGACAAGGTTTTCTAGCCCAAAGGATAACTTGAAATTAATTTGATCCATAGCAGGAACTTCCTCATCAAGCCTTTTATAGCATTTATTTTAAAAAGAAAAATAAGAACTTTCCTCGTTTTTTATTTCCCCTTGAAAAGACTGGCCTCAAACCAGGTAGTCAGAAAAAAATAAATAAATAAAAAACACAACAAAAGCCTAAGTACTAATAAATTATTTTTTTCAATCCCTTCATAACCTAAACATCATTCGTTAGGATAACTCCCTAAAAGATTTACGAGAGAGTAATTTCATCTCACTGAAGAATACTTCTCATTTTCAGTATTTTTTTTAAAAACTTAAAATTTTAAAGTTAGCTTTAACTTAAATAGTATTTGACATTTAGCTCAGACCTTTTGAGGAGGCAAGCTTAGTGGTTGGTAATTTTAATTACCACTTTCTTGCGGGAAAAACAGTGAAATTCTAGAATTGGATGTTTAAAGTTCAACACGTTACTTTGTAATCATTTAATAAATTCTCTGCTACCTTGCTGCTATGGTTTTCTCCAGGAGCTACATCATTTAGTTTCATATAAAATATCATTAATGTAGAACCTAATTCAACTTAAAGCTGTGTGTTTGAAAGAACTGTCTCATTATTTCACAATAGGCTGATCACATTTCTATAGCCAAAAAAAGAAAAAAAATAAAACATAGCTAAATACCTCAATCAGTCTCAGAATGTCATTTTGGTACTTTGCTGGCCACACAAGCCATTATTCACTAGTATGACTCGTTGTGTCCTGCAGTCTGTATTTAACTTTCCTTATGTATGTGGATGTATTCCTTCAAAGTTTAATAAATTTATTTTCTTGGATTCCTGACCGTGTGCCTCTATTTTCAAACCCCAACATGAAAAACATCCTACCCTAGACTGGACACTGTGAGTCCTTCTCATTGTAAAGGGAATTTAGCATGATTAGTTGAAATACATCAGCAAGGGTATGGAGATGTTTGTTATGTGCTGGACTATCTAGAAACAGAAGAGGCAGATTCCTGCCTCTATGAGTTAAGGAGACAGAAGCCAGCTCAGAAATACCCTTCTGGCTTATCTGGATTGTGCTCTCTCCTCAGGCTGGGACTCCCCTGACAAAGCACAGATGTACATTAGATGTGTCACAGAAAATGAATAGTGTATCCAAGTTGATGTGGAGTGTGTGGGGGCAGAGAAAATGGTGACTGACTGTGTTTTTAAGCCACGTTTCTAGCTCAAGCATGTTGCCTGGGTGGACAGAAAGCAGCTTTGCACCCACTGTCACACATTAAAAGTCAGTTTGTCAGTTGGCTACTTGTAATCATGGGAAGAAAATAATGTCTCCTTCTGGTGGACCTCCAGGCCTTGAAGAGAGGCTTGTTGGGTAAACTACGTGAGAGCCTGAGGAAACACTAATGCCATGAAACAAAGGTTCCTACTACAGGAGACTCCAAGTCGGGTAGCTAATGAGTCGCAGGCTCTCCTGCAGGCACTGAGTCCTGAGATGCAGCAGGTGGCAATGGCATTGAAAAGACCACTGAACAATCACTCACTGAGCCTTCTGCCTTGTGAAAAGCCACTGCTTCAAAGATCTGCGGGATAAAGCCTGTGGGCTTTCTAATTTGGACATATAATTTGGAAGATTGTGGTTCTTCTTTCAGTAGGATATTGGAATGTGTATTTATGGAAAAAAAAAAGGTCACCATTGTAAGCACCAGATATTTATTTCTTATGTACGTGATACAAGATTCAGCCTTCTATGAGTTGAAAGTGCACAATCCTTTCTATTTCAGATGGTTAATGGCATGTAGAAGGGAACTATATATGTCTGTCCGTATTAAAACTTCTCAATGGTTCTACTAAGAAAAATTAACACTGAGATCTATCCAAGTGTTATAATATTTTTACACCAAAATATAACTTTTCATCTGCTTTGTTTAAGGTAATAATACCTGAAAAAGTGTTCCACATCACTGGCCATTAGAGAAAAGCAAATTAAAACAACACTGAGATTCCATCTTACTCCGGCTATCATCAAGAAATCAAATAATAACAAATGCCGGTGAGGCTGCGGGGGAAAAAGAAAATTCTTCTACATTGTTGGGGGAATGTAAACTAGTACAACAACTATGGCAATCACTGTGGAGATTGTTCAAAAAACTTAAACTAGAAATTCCATTTACTCAACTATTCTCCTTTCCGTAATCTTCTCAAAAGAGTTAAACACATCATATTATAGTAATACATGTATACCCATGTGTATAGCAGCATGATTCATAATAGCTAAATCTTGGAAGCAGCCTACATGTCCATCAACAGATGAATGGATAAAGGAAAGATGATATTTACACCCAACAGAGTACTACTCTGCAACAGAGAAGGATAAATTTGAGTCATTTGAGGAAAATGGATGCACCTGGAGACCATAATGTTAGATGAAGTAAATCAAACACATAAATTTAAATATGGTATGGTATGAAAGACAAAATATAAATAAAGTAAAGACCAAAATAAAAGATAGATAACTGGAAACAGAGAAAAAGATCTTTTGCAAATGAGAAATGGAACCAAGAGATGGAGGGGGGGAAAGAAAGGGAAAAGAGATACAAAAAGAATTGAGATCCATAATATATATGTACCAATTCCCCACAATGAATGTTATCATTATGTATCACAATAATGTACTAATAATAAAAAAGTACTAATAAAAAGAATATGCTCCAAAAAAAAAGATTATGTTCCATTAGAAATTCACTCTGCATCAAAAAAAAAATAGCAGAAAAATTGAAAGTTACTTATATCCAAACTCTTTATTTTGGAATCCAAGATCCCACATAATTCACCCCCCTTGCCTTTGCTAGTTTACTATATAAAAACTGAATGTAAAGGGCACAGCTTCTGAATAAGAATATGACCTTTGATTAACATTCAAGTCCTGTTACCTTGGAATTCTAATAAACATATTATGTCAACTACATTTCATAGATAGCATTGCTCATGATTAAAATGGTATTTGATTGGTAAATTATATCTGAATGGAGAGAAATTATAAATACATAGAGATAAACCATACTGTGGGTTTGAATACAGTGATTCTTATAACTAAGCATGTACTCTACGGGAACACTGGAAGCTATACCCATGAGTTGTAACAAGATGTATTAGTGCCACTGTACTAATAGAGTTTCTAAGCCTGAGAAACTGCTTTACCTGCTCAGTAAGAGTTTCTTTCCTTGTACCTGAGCTGTCACTTGAAGGGAAGAAAATAGCTGTTGGGCAGCTGTATAAACAGCTATGTAGGCTGATACACAGACTGCTGCCACCACTGCTCTACAGCAGGAAGCCTGATGGTGCCTGCCCTACATCTTTCCTGTTCTGCATCCTTCTAAGTAGACCAGGACTGATGTGGTCTGTGGGCATCTGGTGACTAGCTGACTGACCCTAAGAAGATTCTCCCGTGGATGTAGTAAAAGACACTTGCTATTCTTTGAAAAGTTTATGCTTTTCCCATCCTTGTGTTCTTGGCCAGGCCTCTTCCTCCATCTAAAAACTCCTACTTACCAAGCCTTGCTGTCAAAATTCTTCTCATCCTACCTAGCCCACTCAGATGCTTTCTTCCTGAAACCTGCCCCAGTTCCTTTCAGCTTTAAGTGGTTATTCTTTTCCCTAAATCAATTTTAGTGGCATTTATCATAGTCTGCTTGTTAGCTCACATCTTCGTTGCTTTCTCATCGCTAAGACACAATACCTGACACCCACAGTTCTAAGGAGGACAGGTTTATTTTGGCTCACAGTCTGTAGAGGTTTCAGTCCATAGTTGGCTTGCTCCAAAGCAGGACAGCATGGCTGAGGGGCATGACGCAGGAGACACAGGTCATGGCATGGTGGTAGGAAGCAGAGAAAGTGCAAAATAGGAAGGAAAGAGATACAGCCTTCCAGGCCACACCCCAGGGACCCACCCCCTCCAACCAGGCTTCACCTCCCAAGTCACATTTAGCTGTGAACTCGCGGGTGGACTGATCCACACTGATGAGTACCATGCACCCATGATCCACTCACCTCCCGAAAGCCGCACCCTAAACTCAGAAGGTCTTGGAAGGATATCTAGATATAAACTACAACCACTCACCTCAGCACCTAGATGGATTTACCAAAATGTACTTTTGGAAATACTAAGATCCCTAAAAAGGACTAAATGATGATTCTGTGCTCAAGTAAGTTTGGGGAAAATCTCAAAATCTTCTGAGAGACTCATAGTGTATTTTAATGGTGTATTTTGGTATATTAACATTTCTAAAGTTTAAAAACAAGTTTAACACATTATTTCCTCATTTTGTACAACAAAAAGTATAAGCACACCTCAAAGATACTGTGGATTTTGTTCCTACTGCAATAAACCAAGTCACACTAATTTTTTGATTTCCCATGCATGTAAGTTATTTATACTATACTGTGGCCTATTAAGTGTGTCATAGTGTTATGTGTAAAACACATCATAGAGACCTGGCATGGGGGGTGTGTACCTGTAATCCCAGCACTCTGAGAGGCTGAGGCAGGAGGATCCCGAGATCCAGCCCACTTGCGCAACATAGAGACACCCTGTCTCAAAATAAAAAATAAATAGTGCTGGGAATGTGTAGTTTAGTGTGAAGGCCCTGCCTTCAACCCCCAGTGTCAAAAAAAATTTATATACATATATATATACTTATGTGCTAATAATCAGAGCCTTCAGCAAGTCATAACATTTTCTCTGGCAGATAGTCTTGTCTTCATGCTGATAGCTGCAGACTGATCAGAGTGGCAGAGTGGTGGTGGCTGAAGATTGGCATGACTGTGGCTATTTCTGAAACAGTGAAGTTTGCCACGATGATTGCCTCTTCCTTTCACAAAAGATTTCTCTGTAACATACAATGCTATTTGATAATATTTTACTAATAGACAACTTTTTTTTTCCAAAATTGTGATCAATCCTTATAAACCTGCTGCTGCTTTATCAGCTGACTTTATGTAACATTCTACATCTTGGGTTGTACTTTCAATAATGTTCATGGTGTCTTCACCAGTATATGCGATCACAAGAAATCACCTTCATTGTCCATCCATAAAAAGGAACTGCTTGTCCAGTAAATGTTTTATCATGCAGTTGTAGCAATTCAGTCACATCTTCAGTTTCCACCTCTAGTCCTCATGTGACTTCTACCACAGCTGTAGCTACCTTCTTCAGTGTAGTTTTGAACACCTCAAAGTCATCCATGAGGGTTGGAGTCAATTTCTCTCAAACTCCTATTAATGTCAATATGTTGACCTCTCTCATTAATCACAAATGTTAATCAAGAATGATGATTCCTTTCCAGAAGATTTTCAATGTACTCTGTCCAGATCCATCAGAGTAACCACCACCCATGGCAGCTATCACCGTACAAAATGTATTTCTGAAGTAATAAAATCTGAATTTGAAATTACCAACTTGAAAGAAAGAGGAAAGGGAAAAAATGGAAAAATATAAATAAGCCTGCTGTAAATGGAGAAGGGGGAAGCAGAAGGGAGGGGTGGGGAAGAGGGGGGAGAACCAAGATACATCATGTACAGGTACAAAACAACCACAATGAATGTGAATATTATGTATACCACGTACCAATACGTGTTCTTGGTAAAAAATAAATAAATAAATAAATAAAAATGAAATTACTACCTTATCCATGGGCTACACGATGGATGTTATCAGGCATGAAAACATAATGGTCATTCTACATCTCCATCAGAGCTCTTGGGCGATCAGGTGCATTGTCAATAAGCAATAATAGTCTGAAAGGAATCTTTTCCGAGCAGCAGCTCTCAGCAGTGGGCTTAAGTATTCATCAAGCTGGATTGTAAACAGATGTCCTTACACCTAGGCTTTCTTGTTCCATTTACGAAGCACAGACAGAGTGGGCTTAGTATAATTCTAAAAGATTCTAGGCTTTCAGAATGGTAAGTGAGCATTGGTTTCAACTTAAAGTCACCGTTGCATTAACCTTTAAGAAAAGTCAGCCTTTAAAGCTTTGAAGCCGGTACTTATTTCTCCTCCATACCTATGAAAGTCCTCAAGGGCACCTTCCTTTGATAGAAAATTGCTTCATCCACACTGAAATATCTATTTCTTTGTGTAGTTCCCCTCATCAATTACCTTAGTTAGTAATTACTAAGGTAAGTAATTACTAAGGTAAGTAATTACTGGGTGATACTATGAGAATTGCCAAAATGTGACACAGAGACACACTAGCTGTTGAAAAAGTAGCACTGCTGAAAAACTTGCCCAATTCTGGATTGCTACAAACTTGCAATTTGTTAATTTAAAAAAAAGTAGTAAAGGGGAAAGCCATAAAGTGAGTTCTGTCTGTAATAGTAAAAATATATCCATTATTAAGCACCTAGGAAAAGCTGATGTATGAGTAGCATGATTGGCACAAAATAAAATTGTAATAAATTTCAGATGAACAAGAATCTGAATGAATTGTCTTTATGTGATACCATTAAACTCTTACTCTCTGAATAAAACTTCTCGAAAATAAAAACGGAAGAGGCCCCACAGTTAAAATAACCACAGATTCTTTTCATCTCAACTCAGGTATATTACTTCTTTCATATATAGGATGACGTTTTTCTAGGGCTTAGATGGTTTAGAGTATTCATTATCCCCTCTGTGACAATGACTTTTATCTGCTTGCTAAAACAGACTTTGAATTTCCTGCCTTCTCAGCCCAGAACGTGGGGAAGAATGATTAGCATATGGAATTTACCAACATTAATAAATTATTGTCCTTCCTCAGAACACCTAGTTTTCTTTGAAATTGAAGACTTATAACTCCAAGAAATGCTTATATCATGCTTCATGAGAGAGAATATATTTTGCTATGAACCAACAGAATAATGTTTATCTATTAATGGCTGAACAAAAGTAATGCATTCCTTACTGCTACCTGCTAAGCTAAAAATATAATTCATCCAGATAGAACTTCAAATATAATAAATTTTTTGCATTATAGTCCCAGGAAGCTAGCTTTGTAGGAATATATAGAAAGCAATTGTCTGTTGATTTTTTTTTAAAGAAACTCTGCCTGATTGCTCCGTGGGCATTAAGAGATGTTAGCAGCATGTTCTGTAAGGATGACATAATTTGTTAGAAAATTGTATTCACTTTGGCTTTCCCAATGGAATTGTATTCAAAATTTTAAAGTAGAAAGATTTTTATTGTTAGTTTTCTGTTAGATAATACAAAATGATAGAAATAACTTGCACTGAGTTCTGATTTTCTGAATAACTTCACGTATATTATTTAAGTGGTGTAAGCAAGTTAAATAGTATTTTTAACATTTTTTACATAAAACCGATGCTAAGATACCTTAAGAGACTTTCCTAGAGTAAATAAACCAGTAAATGATGGAATCAGGGTGAAAACTCAGACTCTCTGATTAGTCCACATTTCTGGACACTGACTTTGGAGGAAAACACCCACTAAGTGACAACTCTAAAACATGCCTAGGAAGCCAAGTGCCGGTGCTCTGGACAAGTTCCAGCTGAGCCTACTCTCTGACCCATCCCACCACCCCAAAGAAGAAGAAAAGTTCAGTGATATTTTAGGTGCTCCACACATTGGCTGCCCACTGTCTGGCTGAACACCATGATAAGGAACCAAAGGTGCCATGATAAGGAACCAAAGAATTGCTCAATGAATCTTGTCCAAATTTGTGATCCACTGAACACATGAGCTAAATTTAAAAACTGTTGTAAGCCTCACTAAGTTTGAAGGTAGTTGGGTTTGCAGCAGTAACAATTAGAACATCTAGAGCCATGATTTCAAACTCTTTAGAGCTTTTAATGATACAAACAGCCCACTGCAGCATGCTTGCTATGCATGATCTAGAGACTAGAGAGTGATATGAAGGATGCCTGAAAATTGAGAGCACATGTATGTCAGGTGAGCAATAAAAAAGGGTCACACATACACAACACAGCTACATATATTGTGGTACAACTTTTTTATTTCAAAGAAAAGAAGCCCACAAATACCCAGAATTTCAGTCTATTTTCTGCATTATAAGATGTTTAGCATCTCTGGCATACAGACACTAATTCCAACAGGGACCCCTGGGATTGTGACAACACGAAAATGTCTTCACATACAGTAAGACTTTGGATTGAGAGTAATTTGCTCTGTGAGTGTTCTGCACGATAAATAAGCATTTCTAATAAATTTTAACTTGATAAATGAGTGACGTCTTGCAATATGAGCAGTACACGATGCCAAACATCACATGAGCTCAGCTGAGCCAATGGTTCTTCTCTTCTTGCTGAGGGACTGTGAGTGATTGGCTCCCAACAGCAAGAGATTATGGAGGCGTTCTCGTCTGCAAAGCAGCAGGACTAGGTAGAGGACTCCCTCACTTCAAATGAGATTAGGGAGATGTGTAAAATGTGGGAAAATAGTGCAAAATTTTGTAGAAAGCACCACCTGAATCCACCTAAGATCATAGCAATGTAAGCAATGGATCTGTTTAACAACAACACAATGTCACATTTCCATGAAATTTTCAAAATGAAGCAAAAGCAGGTGTCATTGGACAGGTTCCTTGTTTTGTTTTGTTTTTTTTTAAACCAAGAACATGTATTGGTACATTGTACATATATGATCACATTCATCATATTTATTTTGTACCTGTACATGGTGCATCTTGGTTCTCCCCCCTCTTCTCCACCCTTCCTGTCTGTTCCCTCCATCCCTATTTACAGTAGGTTTATTTACATTTCTCCATGATTTCCCTTTCCCCTTTCTTTCCATTTTTTCCCTTCCTGATTGGCCCCCTTCCCTCTTTCTAGTGCTCCTCTCCTTTGTATATTATCTTCCTTTTATATAATATCTATTGCACCTCTTTTTCCTTATTTACAGTTACGGTTTCTTATATCAGAGAAACAATTCGATGTGTACTCATGAGTGTCTGATTTATTTCACTTAATAGTATCTTCTCAAGGTACATCCATTTACATACAAATGACTCTAGTTTATCCTTTTTATGGCGGTGTAGTACTCCATTGTGTAGAAAAGCCACATTTTCTTTAGCCATTCATTGGTTGTTGAGCATTTAGGTTGTTTCCAAGACTTAGCTATTATAGATCGTGTTGCTATAAACATGGTTGTGCATATATCCCTGTGGTATGACAATTTTAATTCTTCTGGGAAGATCCCCAGTAGGGGAAAAGCTAAATCAAATGAAACCTACAGTTGTAGTTTTTTGAGGAATCTCCATATTGATTTCCACAGTGGCTGGACCAGTCTACATTCCCACCAACAGTGCAGGAAGGTTCCTTTTTCCCCACAGCCCTGCCAGCATTTGTTGTTGGTTGATTTTTCTCAT